>JASANE010009528.1:0-44144 GCA_030248225.1 Trileptium ribeirensis | reverse complement strand
TTTGTATTTTTTATCCCATTACTGCAAATTTAATTCAGTGTCTCCGCTCAAGTGACCATAGTACCACAACTTAGCAGTTCGTTTAGTGTGTACATTACTGTGTTTTTTACGAATTGTCTTTTTGGGTAAACATGTGCTTCTAGTTCGACCGCAACATTTTCAACCACGAAATATTGGTGTCACAAAAATGGTATATGCAGCTGCCTATCGGTCCATTTCGACAGACGTTGTTTGGCACCATCCATCCGGTAAGTAAAGCCAATTAATCAAATCCATAATTAACCCTTTCGTCTTAAATCAAAGCGTATTTTTACAATCTTGAGCAAAATTTTGTTCCAACCGCGGCTTGAACCTGAGTTGTTTGTACGCGAGTCATGTACGCTAGCCACTATGCTATCTAGGAATTGTCGCTCGGTTCCTTAAGATTTCGCAAAACGAACGAATAACAACGCACGTGCAAACACCCGCCGACCGACAGGCTCGACAATCAACTCTCCACGCAATGTACGATGTGACAAATGTGTCAATATATGATCAAAAGATTAAAGACAATATCCATGATAAACAATTACCAGCCAATTTAAATCGAAATTATTGAATTTCAAGAGTTGCCGTACTCAGAATTGACAATGTCCTCCATTTGCAACAGCCATATTAAATTGGTAATCTTCATTATTTTTATACTTCTGTATTGTGCATTTTTTGCGTTTTGTTAAGATCATTGCGATTTTGCGTTTGTGTAGAAATCATTGCTTACGTATGTACATTGTTCATACACAATCCACATAAGAATTACACTTCAGATATCCCACTCTTTGTCTGTGCTTCATATTTTAGCGTCATGATATGAAGACGCTATAACTATTTTGATTGAACAAGGATATATAAATATGTATTGTCAATACGGGTTACACACCCCAAGCCAAATCTACCCCGCCCCCCCCAGAAAAAAGGCTTCCACCCCGGAGTGTCGAGGAGTGATGGAAATTGTAGCTAAAGTAAAATTAAAATTGGCAAAAAATAGTGGAAACGAGGAAAAATTTATCACAAATTGAAAAAAAATTGGGAAGAATTTTAGCAAAATTGGGATAAATTTTTAGTTCCTAAAAATTCCTAAATTTTACTTCCCCCGAGGACCTTTCCCCCGCCGAGACCATCTACCCCTACCCTTACCAGACGGACGTTAGACACCTATGAAATATTTAAACTCATAACTTCAGGTAAGTTACAAATTTTATTATTTAAATTGTTTTTCAGGTTTTCAAAGTAGTATTGACATTATGTACACGGTGGACGCACAAATATATGGATGCGCCTTTGAAGACATCAATTTAGCTTCGGTTTATCAGGTAATATTGAATACTTTTTGCTTAAGTTTTTGATTTTGTTGAATTTTAGCTTTGACTTTAAGACACAATTATGGCTAATTTCTTCAGTACAAAAGGTTATGTAGTACAATTGATATATATGATTCTATGGTACTGATAGGTAATTAGGGTCTTTCCTAGAATCTCCGGCCTGATATTTGTCAATTATGAAGATACAGGGGCGATTTTTGTACCATTAGACACAGCTCGACGTGCTGAGTCAGAAAATTATCATTTGAACCAATTTTATGACAATTTTTTCGATTTCTTAGATCTTCGGTATATATCCAAAATTTTCGGTAATTATTGTATAATTTTATATATTATTGGAACCACATTGTGGAGCTGAAACGAGTGGTAGTAAATTCACTGCGAGCGGTTCATGCGTTAAGGAATTGTTGCCATTAATGTTAAATCCTTTAGCCTAGGTCGCTATTTGGGAACACAAAAAAATAAAATTTTTCTCACAAAACTGTCCAAAATGAATATTTTCTGACACAGCTTGTAGAGCTGAGCCGAATGGTATGAAATTTTTTTGTTATCCAATAAATAAATAAATAAATAAATAAATAAATAAATAAATAAATACACAAAAAATGTATACCAATCAGTGTTCCAGAATACCTTTTTCTTGGCAATTTGCTTTCCAGCTATTTGGGTCTCGGAGAGTAAGGCCTTAGTAATGCCTTCCCATGCGCTGTAAACATAATTGAACTGTTCATCTGCTGACTCCTGAAAACGATTAACAAGGCGATTTTAGAAGTCATTGGTCACTGTCGGTACCGAAAATTTTTGTGCATCTTCCTGTGACTGCGTGTGACACCGGTTTCGGTTGGTTGCCAGTTTGATTTTGACACTATCTGTCAGTACAGCGTGATCAGTTTTGAACGTATTCCCGCAGTTGCTTCGACAGTTGGCGGCCGTACACTTCCATCGCCTTGAGATTAAGCGGTGCTCGATCTGATTGCTATATAAGCTCAGGTCTCCAGATGCCTTCGTTTGTGTTTGAAGTTTGTGCTGACAATAAAAAGCTGACTGATTTCGGCAAATGGTACCGGTCTGCTGCCGTTGTCGTTGCGAGTCCTTCATGTCATTGTGAGCATCCTCTGTTAGAGCATACTTATGCCATTATCATGGAAATGTTGAATGGCTTTGCACGTAAATGGATCCGCATTACTCGAGGACTAACCGGATCACAGACAATTACACACTGACTGAATTTGGGTAGATAGTACAAACCCTACACCGTACTGTCCTGAGAGCTTACGCGCAGTATTGCCAGAATGAAGCAGTCGATAGGGTTTCCCAAGACGTGTTGGGTCCGGATGATATATGTTTCGCATGCCGTTTCGTTTCCGGCAATCTGTGCTCACATGTACCTGCTATGTCTACCGCACAGCATATGTGTGCGCGGGCCCGGGTACCCGAGGGCCCGCGCAGGGCCGGGCGTAGGTCTTAAGCCCGCGGAGCCCGCGCGGACTTGCGCGAGCTCGCGTCTCCAGCTTCACATATGAGTATCAGTTGGAATACTTGCAATTTTACATCATATTCCCACGCTTGTTTCATCTGTGCTATACTACCACAATCCATTTTGCGATGTTTTGGTATTTCTTATATGAATCATTGTATATTTTTTAATATCTTTGAGACAATTGAATATTTCTTGTGATGGGAGAAATAACTACAACAAATATTTTATATTATATATAGATTTAGTTATATAAACATAAAGCATGTGTACGTATAAAGCCTTTTTATTTATCTTGGCGTTTAATGTCAGTTGATTCCATTTTGATTCAGTGCAATCAAAAGTTCCTTTTCGCTAGTCCCAGCTAGAAAATGATACTTAGTGAACGGATCGGAGATCGGTTTAAAAACGATGCCAATCAAATAGACAAAATTTTGTTGCTACCTACGGCACCCCTAATGACCTGAAAATTTTTGTCAGCAATTTCGCCAAAAGGGATATATTCTGAATGTCGCGATCGCACCGAGTCGATTGATAAGGGTTTCAGCCCAATCTGTTTTTGATTGGCATCGCCGGGCTGGAGGCCAAAGGTAAACGACTCAAATAAAATCTGTAATATAAAGCAAAAATTACCTTAATTGCCCCCGTAGATAAAAATAAAACTTTCAACAATATTTTGATCGATGAATTCCGCTGTCCGTATTTGTTTTGTGCGAAAACTTAGACCATTGGTCTGCTACAACTTATCTTATTTTATAGTGTTTTATAATGAATAGCAAACTCCTACCAAGTAATTCTAAAGATAGAGCTTCATTTATTGAAACATTGCTGAAATCACGGAGTGAGGAAGTGTCGTTGGTACCTAACGAAAGGGCAGGAAAGGTTGTAGGAAAAGATTGGAAAAATCATGAGTCGTTTAGCTTGTGCTAACAGCGAGTTGCTCTGACATGGCCTTGTTATATGTGAGTTTTCGACGTTTGATGTGTTTAGTTTTGCAGATCAAATCTGCTGACGCAAACGATGACTTAAAATTCGACTCCGCGGGCTCCAAAATGGCTGCGGGCCCGGCCTCCGCGGGCCTGACGCTCGCGGGCACGGGCCGGACCCGCACTCAAAAATTTTGGCCTTCGCACACCTCTGCCACACAGCCCTGCAAAGAATCAACCATTATTTAATCATAGCCAAGTCAGAGCAGTGTACGCACATTACAGCATGCCTCTTGCATGCTTGTTCATTGCTAGACATTTTCTCGGTACCTGTATGACGCATCAGCCTCGAGAGAAAGATGACTCTTTTGCCCATTTATCTCATGTTCCACGAGTGAGACACACCGCGCGTCGTCTACCCAGCACGCGGTAGCATCGCTGTTAATTGGTATGATATCGAATCATGTTGGGATTGGTTTCGCGGAATTGAAAGGCCACCAGGTTTCCAGCTCCAATAGCACAGGCTCCAAACAGCCTACCAGCAGTTCCTGAAAAGGCATGTCCGGTTTTCACGGTGGGCGGCGGCAGATGCTGCGCAGACACCGCAGGTTCCACTAGCGCCCTCAATCATGCATTTTATGAACCAGACAACGCCAGCGCTGTAAATGGAAAGTTTACTATTTAACCGCTGACTGAGTACATTTTCTCGGGGTTGGTCAGCCACAAAGTCTGTTGTGAACGTTTTAAGGCGCCTACGACGGGACTTCGCTAACAGCTTGTCACCGAGATATCAATCGTTATTTTATAGACCCATGAGCTGGACGACTCATAGGCCAACAGTATTCCCCAATGGTGACCAATGGTTCTTGTTTTAGCCAGGACAAATTATGTTCCAGAAAGTTTTTACGTGTTTGTGTACGTTTTTGCGCAAAGTTTTGCGAATGTTGAAAATATGGCTCGTTAACCCTAACAGTATGTCCATGCAAGAAAAAGCAAATATCAATAAACGATATGTACAAGCAATAAGTTTGACAGATTTTGTTAACTGCTTACGGTCTAACAAAATCAGCTAACGAGTCTGATTAAATCCAAATTAACTTATTAATTAATTTAGATTTATTAATTTAAATTAATTAATCTTATTAAAGTCGAATTAAAATTAAATTAACTGTGAGTTAAATCCGCAGCTCGACACAGAGCACAATATACATTAGTAATATTGTGCTATGCTTTCTTTATTTTTAATGTTGAAAAAAATTGTTTACTGCTGATCAGAGTTTTGTACAGCTTCAGGAATTCCCAGAAGCATAATGCTCTGTCTAGAGTTTCGGATTTAACGCAGCAGAATTTAGTATGATGATGACGAATACCACTTTTCATCTTTTTTGATAAATCTCACAAAAATGGCGTATCGAAGGTATGTGCCAAAAATTTTCCGCACCCTACTGAATTATAGCAACCGTTCGCTGCAACACCGCATCTCTCTGAAAAAACATTTCCTGATATGTCCGCGATGCCGAAAACATTGTTAGTTCAAGTCGCACTAAATTTTGCATTTAAAAACGTTGTATTCTGTCATGCCTAATTTTGGCAGCTTTTAAATAACTGTTGTGAAAGGATTCCTGCTTTAGGCGTGTAAAATAATTATACGTTTCAAAATATTAAATTTTATTTTCCATCAGTTTGGTGGCGCCCTTCGGGCAGCCCCATCACTTTCCAGAGTGGGGGAGGGGGCGCAAAAATAATATGTCCCAGTTGAGCTGATGGAAAAGAAATAAGTTCACTGGGACATCCAAATAACTTTTACTTCGTTTTGAATGTTCAAAATTTAGTATTTTAGGAATCTCAGTCAGCCACGTTTGCTAAATTATCATTTCCAGCTAGACTCGTCGAGCAGCAATGTTCGCTTTCGATCGAGGTAAAAGTTTTCGCGTTCGTAATTTAGAAATATCAGCCAGACACGTTGCTAAATTATCATTACCTGCTAGACTCGTCGAGCAGCAATGTTCGCTTCGATCGAGGTAAAAGTTTTCGCGTTCGTAATTTAGAAATCTCAGCCGGACACGTTCTAAATTAGCATTTCCTGCTAGACTCATCGAGCAGAAATTTTCGCTATCGATCGAGGTAAAAGTTTTCGCGTTCGTAATTTAGAAATCTCAGCCAGACACGTTCTAAATGATCATTTCCTGCTAGACTCATCGAGCAGCAATTTTCGCTATAGATCGAGGTAAAAGTTTTCGCGTTCGTAATTTAGAAATCTCAGCTAGACACGTTCTAAATTATCATTTCCTGCTAGACTCATCGAACATTTTTCGCTATCGATCGAGGTAAAAAAATTTGCGCTATCGATCGAGGTAAAAGTTTTTGGGTTTGTGTTTTGCTTTACAAACCAGAGAGTTTCGTTTGACTGGCTATTAAGCTTTTACATTATCGCTATTCGCGGTCAAGTAAAGTTGTAAGTTCAAGTTTTTAATAAATATTAAAGCTAAGCATAATCATTCTAGTCGTAAGAACTCTTAAGCTGGTCTTAAAACTTAATCGATGTTATTTTAAACAAAGGAAATGGTTAACTTGTTCTTCATAGAAACAGTATTACACCGCTTGTCATCCTTTTGTGCTACTACATTAATGTTGGCACGAGTATGAAGCTGATGTACGTGCATTCAATTAGGAAAAGGCATTGTAAGTTTGTAGATATCCATGTTCTGTCGAAGCAACCTAAGCCTGCTGCCAAAATATACTGGGTTCACTGGCATCAACAGGTTTTGTGTTTAAAACTCTAATCAGGTATAAAATCTCGATAATTAGTTCCTCGTGGCTCATTAGCTTTCCATTATTTATGAAGCAGTTTTTTCGAATTACTCAGTTTAGCGGAACTGATGTATAACCTTGGTAGAATAGTAATTTAAATCTTTTATATCTTTTTAAAATATTTATCTTTTTTAAAATATTTTTTACTTACTGCGCCAAAATTATCGGACTGATGCTGAAACATCTAACATTTCCTACGCTGCGTTTACATTATAATGTCCCCAACGCTTGGAACCTATGTGTTTTGCACAGTGTCAGACACACCCTCGATCACAGGGTGTTTTACACACCCTACGTTTTTTCGAAAACTTTTCAAAAGTAGTTATCAAGGAATTTCGTCGTTTTCCAACGATTTCAATAATACAGTATCGTCTTTGTAGCTATATTGATGGTATGCGGCATACTAACTTGTCAACGTGCATATTTTCTAGATACAAACATCGAAATATTCAATAAACTAACAACACAATTGAATAATACAAAGCATTAGCTACAGACACTGCATGTTACTGTTAATTCGCCAAAAAATACTATCTCAAGGTGTGTGACTGTGAGACACCGTAAGCAAAGATGTTACAGCTAAGGATGTGTTGTGAGCAAGTGATTTGCGGTGTCAGCATGATCCTGACTGTCTATAAGGTAGGGTCGCTAATACAGTGAGACAAAAGTTCCAAAGAGCGGAGACATTATAACGTCAACGCCACATTAGTCTATAAGGCGTGGACGTGGTGTGCTCCAATATTTTTACGATTATGGCATTCTTACTCTTTCGCTGTTGACTATGTTCACTTTTTCTGAAACGAATTGTAGCATTGGTTTAGACACAGTTATTGATTTGTGTTTGTGGACAGGAGCCTCCGTTTCAAACTTGAAATATACAAGGCCATCACATAAAATAGACTGAAATAACCTTTAATTTCTTGTTTGTTTTATAAAGTATTATTTTATGGGTTTGTTTAATATAAATATTATTTTATGGGTCAAGTAACTGCTGAATAATGGTTGTTTCTACGGCCTTATGCTCTAAATTTTAAAGAGCACGTAACTTTGATAAAATTCAGTTAAACAATATTTCTGTTTGGTTCCATTTCGGGCCTAAGTCAATCCGAGAAGCATAAAGTTGTATATCTAAAAATAATAGCTGATTGTAGTTAGTTCGGAGGGCGGCAGTCACTTGACGTAGTTTTAGGCGTAGTATAAGGTTCATTCGGCCAAAGCTTTGTCTTACGGCCCCTTAGCTTGGATTTGACTACATTTCGAATGCTCTTAGTATTTCATTCACTCTAACTAAAGCAAACTGTTATAGGTTAAATCGCATCTTGTCAAATGCGGCATTTCCTCGCCGGTGACTCAAAAAACTATCGATCTCAGTAAGTTTTCTAGTACTTATAGCCTACGATTTTTCTCATAATTATTCGGTTACGATTTAAATGTGCTAACTTATATGGCTATGTAGAAGGCTTTGGCAAACCACCAAAACTGATATTGCAAATTTTAATTTTTTTAACATAATCAATATCTGTGTTTGTGCTTTTAAAGGAGAAATATATCCAAAGTATGGAATTACGTTTCCGTCTGCAATGTATGGTATCTATTGGAATACATTTCGACCAGGCCTTAAGAAATATATAGAAATAGGTAGTCGTTTTACAAAACTTTCCACAAACTATGTTTCACCAAGCATAATATTTTTGGCAGCATATAAGACAAATTACTGTAAATGAAACGAAGATTTTGAGGGCAGCATAAATACAGCAGGAACTCTGGGTATCTCTTTAATTCTAAACAAGAGAACTTATGAAATCGGACATTTTCGGAGAGACAGGAAAACTGAAAGGCTGGATCAGCAACCTTGAGTTCAAGGCGTAATTTTCGGGAAATAAGCGACAATTTGTTTGAATTCTAACTCTTTCGTGCTCCGATTTATGAAATACCTTACAGCGTTGTATGCGGCAAAGCGGTATGATAAATGAACTCGTCAAATAAAGCTTGTATGCGATTGTTTCGACGATTTTTACTGGTCTGAGCAACAGCTTCTAAATAGCTCTGTTCTTAGGTTTGTGCACGCAATCCTGCAAATCGTGTTCGATTTCTAGCGACAGGAACATATGTCTAAACATTTTGGATTATGCTAATCCTAAATTGACTTTTAAAACACTTTTAAAAAGTTAGTCATAAGTCAATCTATCGCTTTACTAACGTTTACATAAAGCATTACTGGTAACATGACAACGGTTCATATTGCGAGGCACTGTGGTAATGGAGTTCGTAGTATGTAATTATGTAGTATATGCTATGCGTGTGTTATTCGCTCGTTTTGCGATGATCCTTAAGTATCTGAGCAAATAGCTCGTGAGTAGCTAAGTGGTTTGCCGCAATTGTGCAATCTGGATATTGATTCCAGAGAGAATAATTAGTGGGTTAAACATTTCACGACATTCCCATTTTAATTCACTCATTAAAAATGGCAACACCGTAATATTAAATGGCCGAGATATTGTTATTGGCGAATTTATTGCGTAATTCATATTAGCGAAGCTAACCTCTATAAAAATGTATTATCTGCAAGTAAATACTGTGTTTCTATTTCAAATCACTGTGGCTCTGCGATGAGAAGTCAAGAACTTTTGTTTATTATATATGTGTATACGCTAACTATTTAAATGTGTCTTCCTGTGATAGAATAAATCAATGCTGAAAATATTGGCAGTCTAGAAGCGCATCTTGTTAGCTTTAGATAAATCATATTAAATTTATCTATTTGGAATATTTTGGAGCCAAATAAAATATCTTAATTTCAAAACTATATTTCAGACTGCAACAAATATCGAATTATTAACTTCAATTGCAAAATAGATACAGATCTCAAGGAGTGTAAGTTCTTAGTTTTACTTAATAGGCTATTTTGTTTGATAATGTTTCTCGATTCGGTATTAAAAAATTAACCGTCTTTATCCTTGTATACAAATATATAGTCTGACTGTGCAATTTATCAGCTTCGCAGTATTGTCAAAAAAGAACTGATATTTAGGTAAATCAATGAAAAAAATGGTATTTGAATAATTCTTGTGGTTTCGCTTGAACAACTTGTTTTTCAAAGGATCCTATGTGACAACACTTTTAGATATAACTGTCCATAGGTGTGTAGAAGGCTATCATACCATGCTAAGGTGGGGTCTCCAAACCATATTTACATCCCCTCCCTAACCCTCTTGACGAAAAGTTTTAGCAAGCATGAGCAATATTACAAAAAATTTTATAAAAAAACTGAGCGAAATGAGAAAAATTTCTGATTCTGCGCTGGATTTCCGTTCTCCTAGCCGGAACCATCTATCTCATTAAGACGACGGACCTTGCACACCTATGGCTTAACACAAGTTTTGAGAGCAATATTAAAAAAGTTTAACGAAAAATTGGGAAAATAGGAAAAATTTTGCGGAAAATGCAGAGTGCAGAAAATTTTTATTTCGCAATGACCGACCTCTCTTCCAGTCGGAACCAGCTATCCCTCTAAGCTGACGGATCTTGGACACCCATGGCTTAACACCAATTTTAAGGAAAAACTGAGCGAAATGGGGAAAATTTATGATTGCTGCACTGAACTCCCTTCCTCCAGCGGGAACCGTCTGTGTCACTAAGGCGACGGACCTTGGACACCTATGGCTTAACGCCACTTTTATGGGTAATATTACAGTAAATTTAAGGAAAAAATGGTTAAAATGGGGAAAATTTTGGGAAAAAAATTGGGTAGAGTGCGAAAATTTTTGATTACTGCACTGACCGATTCCTCCACCCGGACCCATTTATCCCCCCAAGCCAAACGGACCGTGCACATCTTTGGATTAACACAAGTGTTTTAAATTACCGAATATAAAAGAACATTTACACGCTGGAAGACACATTGCTTTAACTATTTTTCTAAGAATGGCAAATTTATAACAAATTGTTTGCGAACTCTCAGTTTTGTGTTGCATACAACATCTCACAAATTCGCTTCCTCACAGCCATTTTATGCCGCATTATCATCACTTGTTATAGTTGTGCATTATAAAATAATTGTATATCATGAATTATTATATGAAATTTTGTGAAAACATAACGCCTTGTTACATATCAATTTCCTTAGGAAACAAACTGCCTGCACAATATATATTTGAAGCAGCATTTATCAGTAACCAAAATCAGGATTTGAGAGAAAAAATTTCATATTTTATTTAATGCTATTGTACGCCTTTTGCTGGTTTTGCTAGTCAACAATTGTCATATTCCAGTTATGGCAATCATCTATTAACATTCATTTAAAAATTTTCCGCGGTTTATGCATGAGCCCGCTTTAGGTGAGTACGCACTGGTAGCTCACAATCTCAAAACCCATGGCTCCTCGCAAATCACAATTTTTCCAAATGTGCGTGTCAAACGTCCCAAACGACTTGCGATACAGGTAAATTTGCTACTCGTGGTCACTGTTTTACAATTTAGCATCGTAGGGTAATGTCGCGTACACTTAACGCGACGGTAATATTGTTTCTGTTGAAAACTTTAATACGCTTCACAAAATTCAAACCCAACTGCGCGGTTGAGTATGCCATTTCACGATCGCTAACAAACGTCCGAAATCGATAATGCATGTTAACCAAACTGCGAATACCGAATGAGTCTGCCCGCGAATTTTTGCACGATTCAGCTTGTGATTTTGACAAAAGAGTAGCACTAGCGTATCCAGAAGGGGAGGGAGGTTTGAACCCCGGCCAGTTCTACCTTGGTCAGCAAAAAAATAAAAAATATAAAATAATTTTTAAGAACTTGTTCATTAACGACAGATCGTGGTCCGAGCCCCTGTCAAAATTTCTGGATCCGCCAGTTAATTATAACCATGCGGTACTCGCCTAAAGTGGGCTCACGTATTACTTCTTATAAAGTTTGCTTTTATCTGTGAACCAAAACATCGTAGGTATTCGAAAAACAAAGCAATGTGCAATTGACGATACAGCAATACATGATTCAGTGTACAAATTTAACAAAAACTGTGACATGACGGGTGTGGTACGGAATCAGATCTTTAGTCCGCTGGTAGTAGGCACGTACGCAGAACACATTATTCCGTATGGTCGGCAAAATGGTGGATTCCATTAATCAGTGCTATATATACATATAGTAGCCCGATGGCCACAGAACGGATCATGCCAAATTTTTTCTTTTTAGTGAAAATATTTATATAATTCCCTTAGCGACGAATATTAGTACCTAATATAGAACGAAAGGGTAAAATATTATGTTTAATTGCCAGGTTAGGCTACGCTTACACACAAGATTTGGCGTAGAATCAGACCCAGTTAAATACTCTTGAAGCCTATCTCAATCGATCTATTAATTTTCTAAGCTAACTCCAACCCAACAGTTATGAAAAGCATAATCATGAACTTCCGCATCCGCGAATCGCGGGCCTACAGAATTTCTGGGAGCTCGCGTATACGGACGTAGTGACGATGAGACAAACCTCTAATTTACACGGCTAACTACTGGCTCATACAACATTTATACGGAAACAGCTCTTGTTTGTCATACCACGTCCGCTGGTTAAATTTTACTAACCATCGTCCGCGGCGAACTTCAACATTTTTCTGCTATATGAAAATCTGAATCATTGCTGCGTCTTGTTTTAGCGTCAACAAAACGCTATACACCAGTTGTTATTTTGCCATCTTCGTCACAGTTAATTCCTCTATCGGCAACAAGTAATACGGTCACATCTACGGATTCCAATAATTTGGATGAAGTCAGCGAAAGCACTACACTTCATCAACACTATCGACATTGCTTCGGAAACGAAATTGAATATGAAATTATAACAGTGGCTGGATCGAAATCTGTTGCAATTGAGCTGAGTTGGCCGGAAGCCCCACAATCTCTCAAAGGTAAAGTTTCGGGGTCAGAGGTCAAAATGTGGGTTTTACCCCATTTTAGTACCCTTCACCGTAGGAAGGTTATATTTATTATAACTTTTAATTTTTTCCTCTGGATAGTTTTATTTATTAAAAATGATAAATGCCGATGCCTCTTTTTTCGATTAAGGCTCCGGTTCTGGAGTTATGGGGTTTGAGGTATCCTCGCAGTTCCTCGATCCAAAATTCGAAAATTTATTCTGACGTCATGGGTGGCTGAAAAGTATCACTTGGGGGTCTTGGAGCATGGGATACTCAAAGCCAGTGTTTGTTTTGTTCTAACTTGTGCGAAATTGTGTATTATCTACATATAACATATCGACGTGTGCTATCGAGGGCTGATTGTCTGTGCATGCAAGTTATTGCATATTACAGTACCTATGCTATATAGTTGATAGTGCTATCTCGATAGACTTTAACTAGTAGTATGAAAAGGCCACAGTGTTATGAACGAAAAGGTTGAAACATGAGAACCCAACAGTTTCCATGCGTGACACATGTCCTGAAAGTAAAAAAAAACAAATAGACGGTGAATATGGCCTGTAATAACTGTAATACCGTAATTTAGCACATATTTTGGCGTGTAGTTGGCGATTATGACATAGTTTCTTATAGGCATGAATGTCTACTTAAATGATTATATAAATAATCAAGCACATAAGGTCACCGATTCGAAAAACATTTAGCTAGTCCCATGCGGCATTGAGTTCTTGATTTACGTACGTTGCAATAAAATATTACACTTTATAACTTATGTATTGTAAATTCTCCAATGACTATCTGAAAATTGATTCTTTAAGTTTACTTGGGATATAAATATTTTAATTTTCAGTTTGGAACGTATTGTGTTGTATATTTGTAAAATGGCAGCTAACTATGCCAAACAGCTCTAGATGCTCAGGCACAGATCCAGGCACAGTATTTTTGTTTGTTTTTCTAATAATAGCCTTCTCTTCATTATATTATTTATATGGAAATTATATGTTTTGCCGTTTTTATATTCAACATTATCTCTTTTGTCACAATACATTAAATGTAATTTTTATTACAGATTCACAATTTCGGTTCTCCACAAAATTAAGGAAGAATCTGTGCCACTATCCATATTATCCGAATAGTTCTGTAAAAGTTAAGAGAGTATGCATCTATGTCTGTCTGACTTTGAGTATAGGGCTTACATTTAAAAAAAATGACTTCGTCGAATATTTTACTGGTAAGACTACGACTTGGAATAATCAACCTCCAAATATACGTTTAGTTGCCTTCATAGGACTCAACAAATAATTTACTATTCATGACTTGCTAAATTTTATTTATATATGCTGATTTTTTATTTTATTTTACGCATAATAAGTTTAGGCGATAAACCCTTGTTTCAATGGATGCGGGTATTTCAACAAAGCAACGGCACGTCAACTGCTGTACAATCGCCCATTCTGCACAAACAGCTACATAAGGTAAACGTTTAAAGCAATTATTATTTTCAACTTATTTATCATACTTTTTTAATTCGTATGTTAGTTTTTTTAATCGAATGTAAACGGAATAATCACAACTCGTTTTTAATTTAGCAATCGATGTGTTTCGCTATTAAAAGTATGCTTCTCATATTAATACTAGGTGGTTTATGATGTGTTGTGGAATGCTTTTTGCAATTCCATTAAATTTAATCAGGGACTTTAGTATAGTGAACAACAAAGAAACTCATCATTGATATTGGTCGAAAAACGTTTTACTTTAAGTTTATAAAGATTAAATTGACTTCTGCAAAGATTTGTTTTATATGCATCGTATTTGCTATTCTTAAACAATGTGTATCGGAAACAAATGAGAATGCTTCATTCTAACGATTACGCGATTAAACTATATACAATAAATTTTCTCTAGTTTGAATAGAAAATACATATTTTGGGATGTGGTCCTTGCGAAAAGTCAAATAATGCAGTGTATATTGCATCTATGTGTAGCATATTCTCCCATGTGGAATAGGTATCGCAGTTCTAAGGATGGGACTCGTCTCAAACCATATTTACACCCGTTGAGGTTTCACCCCACGACCCGCCCACACTTCGAGTGTAATTTTAGCAACTATGAGCAAAATTAAAAACAATTTAGGAAAAAGATGAGAAAAAATTTTGGTGATGTATCATAAATTTTTGTTTCCCCTCCCTGGCCTAACCATAATCCCGCCCTCGCACTCCTTTTTTACCCCCGCCTATACCGTCAACCTCTACTGAGCCTACAACGCCGTAGCACCTAGTATTTATTTATTCATGAAAGATATAATCATAACGTAGTTAAACGTGGTGGAGATTGTGTGTTGCAGGGTGTTAAATCTTTTAAATTCCGTCTGTGTGTGTGTCATAAGTCGAGAACGCCTTAACCGATTTTCATGATCTTGGGCTCATTCGAACCGAAGTCGATTTACCGTGTACATCCCCGAGCTTTTTTGATATAGGATCTGGTTCCGGGGTCTGGGGTCAAAATGTGGGTTTTGCCCCACTTTGCCTCATTTTAGTACCTTTCACGGAAGCAAGGTTATTTTTATCTTAACTATCGAATTTTTTTCTCTGGATGGTTTTATTTTATAGTACAATGATAAATGTCGATGCCACTTTTTTGTTTTTCGATTAAGGCTCCGGTTCTGGATTTATGGGGTTTGAGGTACGGGGGTATGGCGCTCCAATGGTTCCTCGACCCAAAATTTGAAAATTTGTTCTGACGTCTTGGGCGGCTGATAAGTTTTGCCTTGGGGCTTTCGGGCATGGGAAACTCTTTACCGGTGCCGGTTTTGCTCTGCGACCCATGGTTCTATGGCTACCCGGTTTTTTGCCCCATGGTTCGGGGTCAGAGGTCAAAATGAGGGTTTTTAGTACCTTCACGGACGCAAGGTTATATTTATCTTAACATTCGAATTTATTTCTCTGGTTGGTTCTATTTCATAGTAAATTGATAAATGCCGATGCCTCTTTTTTGTTTTTCGATTAAGGGTCTGGTTCTAGAGTTATGGGGTTTGAGGCATAGTGCCCCAATGGTTCCCCGACCCAAAATTCAAAAATTTGTTCTGACGTCCTGGGCGGCTGATAAGTTGCACCTGAGCGTTTTGGGGCATGGGAAACTCATTGCCGGTGTTAGTTTTGTTGTAACTTGTGCTGGTATTGTGTGATGTCCACATATATATAGCATATCGACGAATGCTATCGAGAGCTGATTTGATGTGCATGCAAAAGGTGTAGGCGTAGGTGTACCTATGCTTCACTACGTTCTGCAATCTCGGTAAAGTTACTAGTTATTAGTTTGTGTTGTACCTCGATTCAACTTCTTCATTTTGCAACAACATACTCGCTCATAATTTTCAATAGTTAAAATGTTGTATCACAAATTTGGCTGAACGATTAACGATTGCTCATCTCGTGTTTCAATTTTATTGTAGGAAGTTCGTGATCTGACTTTAAAGGATTTAAAACCTGATACAATTTACGAAGTCCAAGTATGTGATTAAATTGGTTTCTTCTGATTATAAAATTCATTTTTATATTGATTGAATTTATTTGTAATTGTTATTTTTATTTATAGCACCATGTTTGTGGTCTTGCATGTTGTGGATTAATGCTTCTATCGTTTTGCAAAAATAATTTTCCTGCAGGTAGCTAAAATGTAATATTGGCAATGATATACTCAATATACTAAGCCAAAACGTTAACCAATATTTAGGTCGTATATGAGTCTGAGACTAAACCTAAGGCTAGCTATGTGAGCGCCTTACATATTACACTGAGCTGTTTTTTAACGTTATATAACTTAACGGCGCCCATACATACTTGGTCCAAATGATTTTATAACGCAGTGCACACCAGATTATTGGGTCTTGTTCCAACATAATGCTGACGTACTATTAAATCTTACATGCTTAAGGTGCGACGTCACAGAGGGGTGGATTCCCGGGGGATGCCCTCGGCGTCCCAGGGAGGGCTTCGGGCGGTACGGAAGGGGAGGGTGTCTATGGGTTCTACGCCTGCGGCGGCTACATGACGGGGCCCGTTGACTGTAGGGTGTAGGAGGTAGCCGTGTGTTCGAATGGAAGTGGGTCCGTACCCCAGGAAGATAACACTTCTCCTGCCCTTGTGAGCATGTATGTACTAAGTTTATACTCACTAAAATTTCATTGATATATTGTATATGTGAAAGCAGGTCAGGTACTGATGCATGGACAGGTTAGGTAACAGTATATATATATGTGTGTAAATTTGCGTTTACAGTTTGCTTCGAATGTGTTGTCACATAGCCCAAAATTGAGATCAATTTATCCATTACAAACGGATGTGATAATAAAACTTATAGCTCATATTTATGGCGTTTCGTGTGTCACTTCAAATGTAAACCAAAATTATTATCATCATGTCTGGCCAGAATTTTAATCGGAAAATGATTAGTTGGAAAATCATCTCAACGATAAAACTGCAATAATATCAAATTTTAGCCAAAATATTGCTAAACTGTGCCGTCTCAATATCGCGATATGCTGTTTGATTTTCTTTTATTGACTGTGATAAATTCCGTTAACACGACAATAAAAGTCGTTGAGAGAGTTTAATATAACAGGCAGCTCAAGGTCTGTTTTATAATCCATATGTACGCAACCTGGTTCTGCAACACCTTGTTGATGTTGTTGTAGAGACCGAAAACCATTAAGATCATTAAGTGGAATTTCAGTTGTGCGCATTTTATGAACATTTCAAAGGATTTCCGTCGTGGGAAAGTGCTCCTGCTGAAATCATTCCCATTGAGCGGCCAGGTATGTTAAAATCTGAAACTTGATCTGCTATATTTATTATCGCTGGGTCTTCATTCTAAGCATTGTTTCTTTTCAGCGTAATTTGTTACTGTTTGTTGACGAGTTATATAAAACAGACATAATATTCTTGACAGTCAAAGCGGATCATCTAGTTATTTGTACACGTCAAACAACTAATTATAACGTTTATCGATCGAAATGTATTCGGCTGTTCAACCAACAATCAATCTCATTCTAAATTAGACGTTTCATCCAAGATAGTAGGCGAACGATAAGTTTAACGTCATTATATAAGCGTGAAAATCAGGATAATACATTATGTATCTACTGGGAACTTGAATTATTGCTAAAGTACTAAATATATTCGTAATAGCTTGAATATGTTATGTCAAAACACTGATATTCGTTCGCGTACATATGTGGTTGGACAGTTACAAACGTTTTATACGCATGTATTAGTTTCGCAACACTTTAAAACACGAATAAATCTTTTTAATCATCATGGACTATGTTTTTGTTGGGATTGTATGTTTTATATTTGTATTGTTTGGGAATTACAGTAGTGAATGTTAAGCGTTGTGCATGTGTTATGTTTTATGAATTTCAGATAACGGAGTAGTTTGCGCTGTTCAATTAACAATGGAGACACTTTATCCAACTCATCGATCGCACAGTGATACTGAGGCGACCAATCCTGTAGTTAAAGTATGTATGTAATCATTATGCCAAATTTACATTCTCTAAAAATAATCCAATCGCTTAATTAATAAAAATTAGCCTATCGCTTAATTAAAACATCTGCTTCAAGTCAACTACGTACATTTTTATCGTTCTTGCAGCGCCATGACGCGCAATGTATCAAGCATCGTGCATTGGTAGAGCCAGACTAAGTTTTCCAAACGTTCTTCATCCAACGAAACAAAAAGGTTTTTTGAGAAATGTTTTGTAAATTTGTTGCGTTTTGGATCCATACATCTTTTCAATACTTCAAGGCTCACTTTATATTATTAAAATGTGTAATGACGTATAATTTTTGCTTCCATATAGCGCTGCACTGATTATAACATAGTTATTTAATTTCCCGTGTGCCACAGTGGTTAGAGCACAGGTTTCACAACCATGATTTCGTGCGTTCGAGCCCTCCTAATACATGTCGGAACTGGCATTCTTTGAACGGTTTATGCTTCGGCAACTCTGGAAGCGATTGTCACTAAAGGGGAGATCAGTACCCGCAACCTAAGTATAACTTGGAGACCTTTAATACCTTTTATTTCCAGATTACTTGGGAATTTGGTCCCGCCCATCAACATGTCAAAGATTCGCACTGGATTCGTTGGGGTAAATTAACGCTTCAAGATGATGTAATTAATTCAAGTTTGAGCAGCGATAGCAAAAATAGTACGAATGTTGACGGTAATCAGACGATGGGCACGAGTTCTGCAATTATAGATCTTATAGCAGTACAAGACAAACAAATCGGAATGTTTACGTTTACAAAAGACAAGGTTCAAGTACGAAAACTACAATCAGATGTAACGAGCGTGTCACTGGAAAACATTGAGCCGAATACTCCGTATGGTATACAGGTCAGTCAATTGCTTTGTCAATTGCTGGAGATATGTGTCAAGATAAAATTGTGTGGTGTTCACTGTCTTGTTATTTGTTGGATTTTCGGGCATTATTTCAACAGATAATATATGCTAGAAATAAACTTGTATAATTATTATCACGGCAAATGGTATACTCACATACATATTCTGATCTTAAGACCGTACATGCATACATCTACATACGTGCAGAGACTGAGGCGCCGCCGGGGCAGAGCGGCTTGAATACCCCTCATCGCGGGTCAAAGGTGGTGGGTCCTGTGCCTCATAGCGGGGTAACCCCTACGCCCTCGATCATGGATCATGATCGTGTATGTTTCAAACACAAAACAAGCTGAGATGATGGATTGCATGCAGTTACAGAAAAAAACGTACACGAATAAAACAACAATATCCGATTCAATGATTATTATAACTCATTAAAATTTATTGATTGACTGCGCTTCGCTGCTATAAAGCCATTAGTTTAAATAGGAACGCATTGTTGTTGGTGGTATGTCTTTTGGTATTTTTAGATATGCGCATTTCACGATCATATACTGCCACTGGATTTACTTTGGCATCACCAGGCTATTCATTTGATCCATGTTGAAGAACCAGATTCAGGTACAATGACTGCTTGAATGTGATAATTATAATTGAAAATTCCTGTGAACATGTCAACAACATTGGTTGCAACTTTTCGCGCTAAATTAATGCTAAATTATGCGGTTTGGTTGATTCCATTCATGCTATAAAGATAAATCTTATATGAATGTAGCAAACTTGCCGTTTTTCCGGGCTTCTAATTATGCGTATTCCGTATCAATGACGTCCAGCCCGTAAATGGTGACATGAACCAATAAAATTATTGCAATAATAACACATGATAGATTTGCTGCCGCTGTCATATTCAGTTGACGGGCTTTTTCAGTCATGGTAGCAACATCATGTAAACTATGGTGTGCAAATTCATAAAGATCCTCATAAGCTTGAGTTAATCTAGAACTGCAGCGAGAATAACTATGAAGATTATTATCGAAGCTTGTCAACACAATTTAATATTATGGTTTATTGGAAACTCAAGGCACTTGTTTCATTCACTCGCAATAGCTATTTTAAGACCAATACTTTATTGAAACCGCGGACCTGCCGGCCCAGATAACACTGAAGGACAATAGTTTATATCGTTAGAAAAGAGAATATCTTACAGCGGAAGGCTCGGCGGTCAGCAGCCCCTCCCCACTTAGGCTTAGCGTATTTTAGAACCCATTTTTTACTGAATTGGCGAGCTACTGGCCCAGATAACACTGAAAGCAATACCTTATATTGTTGGAAAAGAGAACATCTTACAGCGGAAGGCTCGATGGGCAGCAGCTTCTCCCCACTTAGGCTTAGCTTATTTTAGAACCCATTTTTTACTGAATTCGCGTGCTACCGGCCCAGATAACACTGAAAGCCAACACCTTATACTGTTGGAAAAGAGAACATCTTACACCGGAAGGCCCGGTGGGCAGCAGCTCCTCCCCACTTTTAGGCTTAGTGTATGTCTCATATAAGGACCTAAGCCTAAGTTAAGGCTTAGGTTTAGTATATCTAAAACGGCGTGGCATGCATTACAGTTTGGCTCCCAGGGTTACCGTGGCCAAGCTGCCGATCAAAATTATTTTGGTTTTTGTTACAATGCACATAGTATATTGCACGTATAGTTGGTCGGTATTAAGCATATTTTTAACCTGACGAGCTGTGAAACTAGATTTCTTCACTGCAAGCCTTGCACACCACCAAACTCATTTCTGACTGTGTCTGTTTGATTTCAGCACCAATATGGTTCTGATTCTTCAGATTCAATGAGTTGGCTGGCTGAGTAATGCCAAAATCTTTTTTAAGTGAATTTTATACTTCGTAAGTGCACCGCTAGATGCGATATGATGACTGTTTTATGCGTAAATGTATGCGTTCTACTTCTATCCTATCCATGTGAAAATAATGCATCTTTTTCAGTTTTATATACCAGTTTATTTTTTCCTTCCAAAGCATTCGGTGAGTGGATGCTAACGTTTTAAGAATTTTTTTAAAACATACGTTGTAAACAAACAAATGATTTAGATAATTATCACATCGCACTGATATATTGGAATTTTATATTTATATTGCCAATACACTGTAAATCCCACTGTATGTTTAATAATATGTTGCGCTATAAGCTATTATTATCGTTGGGTTTACCCTAGATAATACGAAGCTTAAATTTGGCGAAATGCAGTCATAACCCCTATCGTTCCTGAACTCAAAGATGGAAGCATCCAAATGTAATTCCTAGTTATAAGCAAGGGTAACTGTCACTTAGGAATCGTTAACTTATTGTGACAGATACTACTTCGGGCAAGTTACGTCATAAAAGTGTTAAAATAAAAACCAATAGCTTCAAAGTTTTGTGGTAAACATCACTTTTAAAATAAAATCATGTCGAATTTTGTTGGTTCCGGCTATAAGATGGGGCCCGCACTAAATAAGAGAGCAAAAAATAACCAATTTTGTGTGAAAATTGCGTAGGTCTGGTTGTTGTTATAGCTGGAGGATGATAGGCGGTGGTTGATTTAAATTTTGACAGTGCATATAGCTATAAACCTACACATACTATATAGTCGATATTTTCCTACCGTCGTCCAAACTACTACATGGATTGCTAAATGCTATATTGACGACAAAGATTTGTGTATATGTCGTTGTCATAATATGTATGGCTTTGGAATTGTAGGTTCTATCCATGTCTTGTTTTTACCATGTATATGTCGATTTTATGACAGTCGGATACTATTGAATTTATCCCCCTGCGTATTATATATAGCAATGAAATAAGGTGTGTATATTGTCCTGATCAAAACGCCAAAATACTACTGCTATCGTCTGTGAGTTTGAAAAGAATAGTCCGATATTGCTTAGCTATGAATAATTGATATATATATGTTAATTGAGTTTATTACTTATCCGTTCCAAATCTTAATCCAACTATTAGTCATGGTTTGATCTGGCTAGCAAATGATTAAAAGCAACGACATTCCATAAAGTTATTCCATATGATCCGATAATATGAGCTGATCTTCAAAAAACGTTATTGTTAACGTTTGAGAACAATAATGTTACAATATAAGTTTGAGATTGTTGGTTAGTAAGATAAATTACAGCAAAGTGATATAGTTCATCGCAAATAGCAATATATACTTAAAAGTTAGGATATAAGAGTAAGCATTTGTAATATCAAACATATTTCGAGTTCTTTATGTTTCCAACCGGACAGGTATTCTATTGCGAGCCTATTATGAGATGACATTACCACTGCCAAAAGTGCTCTAAACACAATAATACCGCTCTGAGTTGCTTCTAAGAAATTGTGTTTATTTCATGTAGCATCAAACCTGCAAGCTTCTCTAATGGCCAGACAGTTAATGCAATAGTTTTAAATAGCTCATGTTAAGCTGTACAGTGTTAGGCATTAATGTCGCCGCATTTTAAAACTTTAGCCCAGTTATAGTTTCATTCACCTGGGATCATCAATTTGTAGATATCACGTCAATTCGTGGTCGCGATCGGTCAGAGCAAACGTTTGTTCTTCTTATTGTGGTCGGTGGCCTATTAACGTTGATTGCTGTTGCGTTTATTTGCTCGTTGTTATTTCATTACATTAGCGAAGGTGAAGATGATGATCCTGTTCGTGGTGGAGTTCGACGTATTAAATCGTCGCTCCGTAATATGACTCAGCGATCGCTTATCAGCGCTAATCGGCCTGACTTTGATGCTACCTCAGGTGGCGGCATTAATGGTTTTTCGAATGCGGCAGCGACAAATGATATTGGCAACGATGTTCATCATGGTTATTCACCAAGATTAACATCGACCACGGCGCGAGTATCTCAAGTGAATACCCAACATTTTTGATACGACGACTCACAGATTTGTTGACTCAGCATATTGTTCATATCGTTTTGTATCCTGATATAAAATTACTAGTATCTTGCATGCGAGAGTTAAACGGAGACAGCGTGGTTTCATTTATGTTACCATTTATAGTAACACCTGTAGCACGCTGTATTTGATGTATATACCATCCTAGAACGTCTGGAACCCTGAGCCCATTGGAAAACCTAAAACCTCGTCGACCCATACCCATCTAGAACAACTGACAACGCATAAAGTATTTGTGCTGGTCTCCAGATAGCCACATCATCGTAGTCAGCTTACCGAAAAACGTGTAAGAACAGTTCTAGACACTCTGTACGCAGCACATGACCAAGCTGCTGAAGACATGTTATATTTTGGAAATCGGGTTCATTGACCCTAAACGCACTGAACGCCTTTGAAATGGTTTGAAATAGACTTTATGGTCTCTTATACCGAAGCATCGTATTCAGCATGCCCAAAAAGCTTTATATATACTATTTTTGGTACCATGTATCGAAACTACTGAAGACCGACTATATTTCTGAAATCGATTTCATTGATCTTAAAACCCAATGAAAATGTCTGAAAAGGCATAAGGTACTCGTGCTGCACTTAGGCATCGTATTCAGCATGCCAAAAAACCTTTATATAGACTATTTTTGGTACCATATATCAAACTACTGAAGACCGACTATATTGCTGAAATCGAGATCATTGATCCTAAACCCAATGAAAATGTCTGAAAAGGCATAAGATACTCGTGCTGGACTCTACATAACCAAACCATCGTATTCATCATACCGAAAGTCCTATATACAGTTGAGGCTTTCTACGCAATACGTAACCAAACAACTCAAGACAGACTATATTCTGCACATCGGTCTCATTGACCTAAAACCCAACTAAAATCCCATGAAAAGGCATGGGATCTGTACGTTTGACTATAGATAACCCAATCGTTGTATCCTTTATGTCCTGCACACAATACATAACCAAGCAAATCTAAAAGCGCCACATATTGGAAATCGGGTTCGTCGACAGTAATACCCAGGAAACCCCATAAAAAAGGTATAATGTGAAGTTGAGATCTAGATAGAAAAGCCATCGTATTCAGCGTGCCTGATAACCTAATAGTCACTCATTGTAAGATAAAACTACGCAATGACATTCCGAATTTGATCGCTATTGCTGGCAATGAATCGATGAACCGTATTCGGAGCCACAGCGGCCCAGTGAGTTGTCCCGCCGAATTTGATCGCTATTGCTGGCAATGAATCGATGAACCGTATTCGGAGCCACAGCGGCCCAGTGAGTTGTCCCGCCGAATTTGATCGCTATTGCTGGCATTGCGTCGATGAACCGTATTCGGAGCCACAGCGGCCCAGTGAGTTGTCCCACAATAAAGTCGTGGTCAGCAAAGCTTTAGATATCGATGAGTCGATTGATGACCTTGATTTTTCGATGCGAAGCTTGTGTTGCGAATTATTTTCTGCAAACACTGGTACTTGTATGGCCACATTCGGCAAAGAACCCTTAAAACCCTAAATTTTGACCAAGAAGATGGGTTCGCATCCTTCACGTCAACCAAAGGGTACATCCTCGTCAGTTTTGCTATCAAATGAAAAATTATCGAAATCCGTCCACCCGAAGATGAGTTATGAATAACAGAAACAGACGAAAAAGATAAATTTTCATGATATTTCCCCTAGAACCCACAGTGGTATTGACGTTTGGAACTTACTGCATGTGCCGCTCTCGCTGCTAAGAGTACTTTAGAACCTCGTGGAAATATAACCCGATTTTATACGATTACAAACTGAAGTTTGCTTTATTTATTGTCAAGTAATAAGTTTGCTTTATTTGTTGTCATGTAATACCTTATTATAATAAAGTCGATCTTATATGCCCCAGCAATACGCTTAATTTTATGTACAAATATATTCGGAAATGCTTTATATTTCGAAACTGCAATGTTTTACAGTTATAAGATAATCGCGTGGAGTTGACTTATCTGTAACGTAGACATTCCTCCGAAGATTCTATTTGACCGCGTTCTATGGAACTCAACCATCGCGAAATTTCTAAAGAAAGCCCGCAGTATAACGAGTTCCAAGGTATTTTAACACTTATTCGTCCGGAATATTTTTATGATTGAAATTTTTATAGTTTGCATTTGACTGAGCAATGCACCCAAATTCCGCAGGTCGCACATCGAAATATCTTAAATTTTCTGAGTGAATCTTCGTTCATTGCACGGGGTCATTTAGCGGTCCTGAAACAACTGAGAAGTGGTTTAAATTTGTATGCGAGTTTCTCTTATTTGCAGGAGGATCGTTAAGTCTTCCACCAACTGCTGCAAAATGTTTCAATGTGTGCCTAACAGCTGAACGGAAGCTGTAAAAGCACGGGGTCATTTAGCGGTCCTCAAACAACTGAGAAGTGGTTTAAATTTGTATGCGTGTTTCTCTTACTTGCAGGAGGATCGTTAAGTCTTCCACCAACTGCTGCAAAATGTTTCAATGTATGCCTAACAGCTGAACGGAAGCTGAAAAAGCACGGGGTCATTTAGCGGTCCTCAAACAACTGAGAAGTGGTTTAAATTTGTATGCGAGTTTCTCTTATTTGCAGGAGGATCGTTAAGTCTTCCACCAACTGCTGCAAAATGTTGCAATGTGTGCCTAACAGCTGAACGGAAGCTGTAAAAGCACGGGGTCATTTAGCGGTCCTGAAACAACTGAGAAGTTGTTTAAATTTGTATGCGAGTTTCTCTTATTTGCAGGAGGATCGTTAAGTCTTCCACCAACTACTGCAAAATGTTTCAATGTGTGCCTAACAGCTGAACGGAAGCTGTAAAAGCACGGGGTCATTTAGCGGTCCTCAAACAACTGAGAAGTGGTTTAAATTTGTATGCGTGTTTCTCTTACTTGCAGGAGGATCGTTAAGTCTTCCACCAACTGCTGCAAAATGTTTCAATGTATGCCTAACAGCTGAACGGAAGCTGAAAAAGCACGGGGTCATTTAGCGGTCCTCAAACAACTGAGAAGTGGTTTAAATTTGTATGCGAGTTTCTCTTACTTGCAGGAGGATCGTTAAGTCTTCCACCAACTGCTGCAAAATGTTTCAATGTGTGCCTAACAGCTGAACGGAAGCTGAAAAACTAAAATGTTTACATTTGTGACGTGAATGTTCTTTTATTACAGAGGGACCGTTATGCGTTATACCAGCGCCCGAAAAATGGCCAGATTTGTGCTCAGATCTTCGTTTATTGTTTGAGGATTGTTAAGTATTCCACTACATGTGAAAAATGGTTTGAGAAATGGTATTAAATTTTATGCCTGAATGGTCATTCATTGCGCGAGAATAGTTAAGTGTTCGCCAACAGCTGAAAAATGGCTTAGTGCTAGCCACATTATCCGTGTTGAAATCAGGGTAATGTCAAAAGATTGTTAAACGTTGCACAAAGTGCAGATGCTGCAGGTTCGAAACACTAAATAGACGGCGGCACTGACACTCTGGTACTTCGAAACTAACTGCTGAACAAAGTGGAAATAGCTATGCTACCATTATTTAGCATTATTAACATCGACCAGCTGCGCCAACGTGTCACATGATCAAAGATTACAACACTTGTCGCAGTGTCATTGACAGTAGTAACATTGATGCGTCGTGCATATTACCAAACGACAGCTTTATCTTGAACGGTTAAAGCGGGGTCACAACATTATTGTAAAACATTATATTGCTTTATATTCATACTGTCAATCGCAGCTGTGTGCATTGAAACCAACTGTTGTGAATATATATGTAACAGGGCCGCTCCCGCCCATTACGAGCTTTAGTAGGACCTTGGTACTAACACTAACTAGGTGCACCCAAAAAATAAACAAGATCACGGGACCTCGATTCTCACATGGCACCTCAGCGTACCCGTCTAAAGTTTACGGAAACTAGAACTTTGCAGGGATGGGTGTTGCGTCGAATGGTTCCATGGACAGCTTGGTAACGTTGTTTTGTTTATTAACAATCTGTGCTCATAAATATTTCGCGTATTAACTTTTATAAGCGTATTTGTGCCCATATTATAATTTGTCATGGTATGTTTGCTATAATGTTATCGTATGCTGTGTATTACGTGGTGGTACGGGCTTCTACGAGAGCAATTTTTGGATGAATTTAGGTAGGATGACTGATAGTATGAACGAAATGGATCAAAGTTGGGCAGCCTGTCAGATCGTAGGGATGTCACGTATAGGGAACAATGACGGAACTCGGCCAGTCGCCCCGCACCATTTCAAAATACAGACCGTCCGGGAATAGGAGGCCGTCGATTACTCCAGTTAAACCAGCGCCCCGCTAGTAATCAGAACCGAAAGTATCAATTTTGCTTAGGTTTGAACAATTTACGCAGCCATGGTCGCAAATAATACGTGTGGCCGTGGTCAGGGAAATCAGAGCTACGGTAGTTTCCGATCATTCGGAAATGACGGCTGCCGTGCCTGTTTGTTGGCCGTAGCCGCTGGCCGGTTTGTATCTCGGGCAATTGCCCCGGGTATTTTTCGGTAGAGAATTTCACGGGCTTTAGGTCAAAATTTCCCGAACCACATGAGAACGGAAACAAACACCGAAAGATCGAGTCAACAGCCGTTACTTAGGCTAAGTTTGGCTGCTGATAGTGGTCCGGAGTGGATATGAATTATATATGTATTTATATACATATAAATCTGTGTCTACCTACCCGATCTCCACGCCCCTACGTTTCCTTTTCCGCCCCACTGGACAAATTCTCTCGTTTCGTCCACGGCTTCGGCCTACGGTTCGAGATCTCCATGCCGCCTTGATAATTTCAGCCGATTTCGCTGAGC
This sequence comes from Trileptium ribeirensis, assembly GCA_030248225.1. Lineage (NCBI taxonomy): Eukaryota > Metazoa > Nematoda > Enoplea > Enoplida > Thoracostomopsidae > Trileptium > Trileptium ribeirensis. The sequence continues at coordinate 16,445 of JASANE010009528.1, read as the reverse complement.
CATCGCTTTTGTGGTCACGCACTCAATCCATCCAGGCCGATCGCGATGAAACCAATATCGTATAGGGACTGGGACAACTGAAGAGCGTTGTCGGATTTAATTGTACCCTTTTGCCTCGCTTGAGGACGGCCGCCGTAACTTCCGTTTTCACGTCCTCAACATCCAAAATCGCTTGATGAGCGCCGGGGTAACCGGCCTTTCTTTTATTGCCGGATCACCGACCGGAATCTTGCACTTCCTTGGGTAGACTACCCATTGGGGCATCTAACAAACCTACGCGGGTCTCAATCCGACACGTCATCACGCTAGTATATCAGTTATCTTTCTGTTTTGCGATTCGTTCATGATACATCACGAAAATTTGACATAAAATCCTGTCTGCTTGCACCATCTCATTACTCGACCCTTGACTTTAAATGTACACATGCTACCCTCATTCCACTTGCCTTTTTCCGGCGAGCATAACGATATACGGCAGGCCTCCGCCCGACTCCCTGCTAAACTGCCACAACCTGCCAAAGTGCCCTAGTTTGGAATGACAATAAATGGTGGTACAAAATATCCGAAATTTTACTCTCGACTCAAAAGGGGGAAAATCGCCACTCACTGCGTGCACCACATCATCACATCTTCAAATATACCAGGCGGGTCTCCTTTCTCCCACCCGTTAACTCGGGGCAGCCTGCAAAAGCGCCCCCACCGCCGTCGATACTCTCTCTAAGTCCGCTGTTTTTACCAATTTTCCAGATTTTGCTCGCGGGCCAGAGCCCATCATTCGAGTCGCGTAGTCGTGGCGAGTTCAACGATATGCGGCGGGCGTCGTTCCGCCCAGCCGTTAGGGCGGGAGAGCCCACCAAAGTCCCTTATACTAACATATGTAAACAGGCCGAGCCGGGTCTGGCCCCAATACTACGCCCACCCCCCTCGTGTTTGGCGTCATACAATCCCATTTTTCGTCCTGGGCACGAATCTGACCCCGGCCCGTCAAGATTCCCCTGGGATCCCATGTCCCGCTCCCTTCCCGTGTCCCTCTCCTTTTTCCCTTCTTTTTCTCTCTCTTCTTCTTTTGTTGTTTTGTTGTCTTTTCGTTTCCTGTCTCCTTGACTGACCTCGTGTCAGTCGCTCGCGTTTGTGCTGCCGCCGCGTCCTCGCTAAAAGAATATCCATCACCAGAAAGGACGGCGAGGACAACAGACGACACCGAGAAGACCAAAAAAAGACATATTTATATATATTTAACATATATTTTATACATTTAATTTCATTAAGATTTAGAGTTTTATACGATATATAACATATATATAAGGATGGAGGCAAACTCGCGCAAAGAAAGGGGGTGGGTTTGGGGACCGGTAGCGTTCCCCGGGAGACCCGGCCGGGGGTGTCTTCCCGCCAAACGTTTCCTGGGTGGGTGCCCGTCCCTGACCCTCGATGGGCCCATTCCGATGCCCCCCCCCCGTGACGTTTGGAAGCTAACCCTTCCAGCTAGAGGCTGCGATATCGCTCAGTGTTCTGAGATGTCCTCACGATCGAAGATCGGCTACCATATCGCAGTTAGCTGGGGGGTACACCAAAGCGATTGATGCGGCTGAAGCAGCATATGGTGCTTGAACGACGTGTAAGCAGGATGTCGTACTACTTTTCGGTCATCTTGTGCGGTATTACAGGACGGGTGTAAAACGATGAGAAAAGACTGGGCAATTTAAATAACAGATTTTGGATTTGAGCTCAAACTACATGAATTGCAAGCTATTGCGCCTCGTTTCGATCGTCCTCAACGGCTTTAACGTTAGCTAATATTTCCGTGATTAATGTTTCAAAAATAAATCAAGCAGCTTCCGGCGTTAAGGGGGTGATTGACACTGCCCATATGCGGGAAATTGGGACTTCAGAGTTCACGCTTGCAGAAAATTTGGGGTTGAGATCACAGATGTCTAACCTCCGACTACTCGGAGGGTTCAAGCTTGATGTCAGCAAAATTAATTGAAGCCGACTCTCCCTAAGGGAGGTCGATGGTTTACGGTAATGCTTACTTAAGGAAACTTCTAAATTTTCCGATTGGATCCCAAGACCGACTGAACAAACCACGACCAGAATTAAGTCGCTCCTGATTGGGGGCCAAAAGAAAAGCTTACGAAAAGATTGACAAAATCTTCGAGGTTGGGGGTGACGCTCGAAAAATTGGAATCAGTCTGACTTCCACAGCGCGGAGTGCTGTCGACTTTACTGACCGGCTCCGACGCACCGTTTTTCATGTTTCATACTAGTTTACTTTCTCTCTCGTGCACATGGGTTTTGCGTTTGGATTGGAGTCGATGTTCGGAGGACCGCGCAGACATTCTTTGTCTCGCGAAGGGGGCATGGCTCTCGCCGCCCCGGATCGAAATTCGTAAGTGAGGTTGAGTCGGATAGCCTGAAATATGGGGGTTTATTTTCCAAGATGTAACAGTGACAGACCATTCCTTGAAAAATTTGATCAATAGTAGCACTGCCCCATACCCCACAGTTTAGCTTGACATCAGTCGATTGATGTCCCACCTTTCCCACTGAATGGCTACGTTTCTTTTTCACACTCTTTGACAAACCTCCGTAGGTCGAGTTCCGTTTTAGGCGTTGTGGACCATTGCGAGAGATGATGGTGAATTGTGGGAACTGAAGTCGAAGTCTTTCTGATTCCCCGTGGTCATAGGTAGAACACTCGAAAACGGACGCTTCTCGTCCATGCGTTACAAGGTTCGTAGTTCTTTAGATAGGATTAGTGAATTTTCCTGACCTGACCACGGTCAAATTTTCCAATAGAGTGGAGCTGGAACAATAGGGAATTGCTATACTGTTTATGATTCTGGTTTACAAATTTGCAGCTTAGTGCATTGTTCAACGCTCATGTCGTGTTTGAGCCTGAACAGAAGCGAAGATTAAGAACGGAAGACTAGCCTCCGTTGGGCTATAGGAAGCTCCAAAATTTTGTTCATTCGAACGAGCTAAGAAAATTTGGGGAACTCAAAAGATTAATCAAATTCTAAGTCTTTTATCTTGAGGTTAAGGCATTTGCTATTCGTAAGAAACTAAGCTCGCCTATCTTTTTGGTTACGCTTCTTCGTTTCTGCTCAGTGACGATAAACGGTTTTCATCTTAATAAACATGACTGGCATATTGCAACTAATCCCGTAGACTCGATGGGCATCCGCGACAACCATCGAATTGTCTTTCGAACGACTGACCGAATGAATCCTAGGCGACCGCCCCGTCCCCGACGCCACCCGATTAGGCTAGAGGGACACTGCCCCCAGCCGCTCTAAATTTCAACAACCTCTATATAATAACGCGCGCAGGTAGCTCGATGATACGGCGTTGCGCCGTCCACCCTGGGCTACTTTAACAGGACTATCAAACTTACCAGGGTTCGCAGTAATATAGATACATGGCCTATGTTTGGGGCTCACGTCTGGGAAATCGAATCTACTAGAATAAACGACGGCGTGTCCGAACGCTATCCCCAGTTACTGTCCATCAGCAAGGGGCACGCTCCGTGCCCTTGCCTCCCAAAAGATAAAACGTAATGTGCCCCTGCCCAATAAGGAAAACTGGAACCCACTCGCCTCTCTCTCTCTCTCTCTCTCTCTCTCTCTCTCTCTCTCTCTCTCTCTCTCTCTCTCTCTCTCTCTCTCTCTCTCTCTCTCTCTCTCTCTCTCTCTCTCTCTCTCTCTCTCTCTCTCTCTCTATCTCTCTCTCTCTCTCTCGATCTCTCTCGATCTCTCTCTCTCTCTCTCGATCTCTCTCGATCTCTCTCTCTCTCTCTCTCTCTCTCTCTATCTCTCTCTCTCTCTCTCTCTCTCTATCTCTCTCTCTCTCTCTCTCTCTCTCTCTCTCTCTCTCTCTCTCTCTCTCTCTCTCTCTCTCTCTCTCTCTCTCTCTCTCTCTCTCTCTCTCTCTCTCGACCTCTCTCTCTCTCTCGACCTCTCTCTCTCTCTCTCTCTCGACCTCTCTCTCTCGATCTCTCTCTCTCTCTCTCTCGATCTCTATCTCTCTCTCTCTCTCTCTCGATCTCTATCTCTCTCTCTCGATCTCTATGTCTCTCTCTCTCTCTCTCTCTCTCTCTCTCTCTCTCTCTCTCTCTCTCTCTCTCTCTCTATGTTTCCAAAGTTTCAGATTCGATCCTGCACGGGGAGTTCAAGCCCACTGCAGAATCACAAGTCTTAACCAGTCGACTACGCGCGTCTAGGAACATCGACTACTATGTCGATGATAACTCGACTACACGTTTTCGATAGTGCAGTCGAGACAACAGCAGCAATGATGATGATGCTGATGCACAACTGCAGCATAAACGAAACATACCAAGGCTATATGATAAGTGACAGAAAAGAAATGGGAGAAAAGAACGACCAAAGAAATAGAAGAAGGAAGGGAGAGAGGAACAGAGGGGGGCAGACGTATCCGGGGCGAACTGCCTCGTGCCCCACTTGCCTGAAACGACCACAAGCATAGAGAATAACCTGGCAAACCAATTGTAGCGCTCATAGGTCGCGCCCCCACCCTAAAACCCTCTTGAAATCGACAAAAGTAGCGACATAGAACTGGACAATCAGGCCAGCCCGTGAGGGCGATGTGAGTACAACGTTCTCGTGTGCGCCATTATCGGTTTGTTGGTCACATGTTAGCACAGGGACTATCCGTCCATTGGACGCCATGTGCCCCTGTCTTCGGTCAGTCGTGTCGCTCATTGAAATTGAGCCTCGTAGCAGCACGCGTTGCGTAAATTGCAAAGCGATGAGTCGTGTCGAGCTTGCTTGACAAATGGTTAGTAACACACCGAAGTGCCCCCTAGCCAGTCTGACATCGAGTATCGATCGAACATTGATTTTGGGTCGCTCGCATAGGACTGGTCTGTCGCACCTTTCCCAGTTCACTTTGTCACTCTTCGCCCCCCTGTTTTGCACGCAAGAAGTCATGATTTGGTATTGCGCCCCGTAAACGGGCATTCTTCGAAGCACTCTAGGGCCCTTGTTTTAGCCTGCTATACCTGAGTAGAATCGCTAAAATTGAACGTGAGCAAGGACAACTCCCCCTAGTCCGCGAACTCGCGGGTACCCGCATGCTCAGCCCTCTCGTCTCGTCCCGATATCCCATTCCCCACAGTTTACTGACCCCGTGAGACAACAGCGAGCTATAGCGAACGTTCACCACACAATTAGGATAGTGGCCCCTATTGCTAACCGACCGAGGACGCTCGATACCACACATAATTATTAATTCGTTGAATAAACTGTGTACGGACATCACCGAACGTTGTGTTAATCAATACCGAGGCGCTAGGAGTACCCGGAAATTGGTCCGCTTGGACGAGTTGGCCCGGCTCGCCATGGCTTGTCGACGAGAATGTCCCAAGCACTGACGAGCACGGCCTTCTGCTAATATTGTTTGTTTATCGGAGCCCGAGAAAGTCACAGAAACATTCATCGATACACACAATTGTCCACTAATTGAGCCGAAAAGTTCGCTAGGAACCTTTTCTCACACGCGCTCCAAAACGAGCATAAATTTTATAATCGAATCATTGCACCCAAACTCGACTAATTAAGGAAATTCAGGCCATGCTATAAAATATCCGACATTAAACTCTCAGGGCACGTCGGAACCCTGTGGGGGCCACACAGGCCACTACGTTCTAAGGAAGGATCGAGAGGCCTAACCTCATGCAAGACTGATTGAGCCTCAAATTCTTAAGGCACTTTTCGACACTCGTTCTAATGTACGCGCAAGTAAATTGAATTAAACAACTTCCGATGAGTCTAGGATAGGGAACGACGGCCAAGCGTCATGACCTGTGAGCAGGTGCCGGTGCTAGCCTCCTAGGGACCTCAGTAATCATGCCAGAAACTATACACGTGCGCAACCAATTGAGCGGGGTCCGAACACACCCCGTGAAGCGCGCCTGCGGCCTGCTAAGCTCCGTAGCTTCTTGGGTCTGACCAAGAATAGGGTCGAAACTTCGGGAGCCCATGGTGTTAGGAAGTTGCGCCATGCAGCTGCGTCCTGTTATTACATATATTGCAAAATGGAAAACAGCTGGTGAGCGCTACATATGTATGAAGTGGAAATGAATCGCGAATAATATAATTTTGGTTAAATTGCAAATGAGTGTTACCAAGAGATGATGATAGTCAACTCTTCAAATGCAAATGAGTGTTACCAAGAGCCGATGATAGTCAACTCTTCAAATGCAAATGAGTGTTACCAAGAGCCGATGGTAGTCAAATCTGTTGAAGAGTAAGAGTGTGACACTCTTCAGCTTCCCGCTGTTTTGGTCACCGGTACGTCACGGTCGTTTTCGCTCTTGTGGGACCCAACAAATCAGTCGACAATATGACCCACCCGCCATGTTCTTCGACCACCACATCCAGATCCCTCCCAGGTTTTCGACCTATCGACATTATACTCCGCACCCTTCCCCAGGCTTTCGACCCACTAAAATCAGACTTCCACTTTTCCAACCACTTTTTCGGACCAATAGATTTTCGACACACTAAAATTTAAAATATAGTGAGTTGAAAATCTTGGCGTCTTAAAACTGAGTCGAAAATCTGGGGCGGGGTCTGAACAATTAGTTCAAAAACTGCAGAAGTTTAAATTTAAAAGTCGTGGGTTAAAAATCTTGCGATTGGGGTCTGAATTTAGTGGGTCGAAAGAGTGGAGGGGGCTCTGAACTTAGTGGTTCAAAACCTAGGTATGGTATTAGTCGGTGGGTTGAAAATTTGCGGGGGTCTTCGCATGGCGGCCCAAGAACATGGTCGGTGCTGGTCATGTTTTGCACCAACATGGTGGGTCCAAACCTAGGCGGGTATGGGAGAAAACAACCTCGACGTACCGCGGCGAAAACAACGGGAAGCTTAAGATTGTCACACTCTTCAGCAGAACCGACTATCATCCGATCTTGGTACTGACCTATAGTAGACGCTAAAACATCATTCGTAAAATCCTGGTAGTTATATGGCAGCGCGATACCAACGCTGGCCTGCGCATGTGGTATATTGACATTACGTTTGTTCGATGTTACTTGCTGAAGTTTAGTCAGACAGAAATTTTCGAGACGTTCTATACTATAATTGTTTTTGTCTTGTATACCATATTGTTGAATTACATGATTAATACTAAGCGCCTAGGTCGTGGAATTCCCAACTACCGTAAAGATTGTTTTGCTTTAATGATAACTGAAAAAGGACAAACAAAAAAAGAAAAATTACAAAGAAGTAAAGAAAACTATATTCATACCTAGCTATATAATAATTTTGATTATACTAGTCGCCACACAAGAATATAGTATACAAACGAGCAGAAATTCGTTTAAGCAATCCGCGTCGCAAACTTCAGCTTAGGCATAGCCAAAGGTAGTAAAAGGCACACCCAGATATATATTTGTGACCATATGTTGCAGATTAAATATATATAGATATATATGACTATATATTTGAGGCAAAACAGTATATACAGACTATATATTGGCGGCAATACATCATAATGGGTTACGCTTCATTTCTATAAAGCAGTAGATTTTTTACAAAACTGCGATTTTTCTCGAATTTAGTGCTCTAAAGCGATTTTTACCAAATTTAGTGCTCTGAACGCGATTTTTCTCGAATTTAATGCATTAAAGGCCCACCGGTAGTTGGGAATACGTTTAATCCACACGTCTGAAAAATGTGTCTTCTGGGTTACAATTTGTTTCAGTCTAACAAGTTATTGTGGAGTAAATAACGTATGTCTCATATACGGACCTAAGCTTAGGCTAAGGCTTTAGGCTTTTAGTATTTTGAAAACGGCATGGCATGCATTAAGACTTAGGCCCTTCAAAGTTACATTGTTTTATAATTTAGCATGCTCGAATTCTGTATTAAACTGGTTTCTCATCAGGGTTTTATACAACATCGGTTTTCTTGAATGCAGTTGAAAAATCGTTTTTCCTGGTCCATACGAGATTATTTCCGAAAATTCAACGAAACTGGGTACAATTTTTGGCGCTATATCTCAAAAATTCATATCTAAGTATTTGTGAAACATACAAATGAAGAAATTTTAACGCAATTTTTGGAGCAAAATGTGAGGTTGCAGTATTCTTCACGCTTTCAATTTTGGTGTAACTTAAAATCTCTTGAGATAACACAATTTTTCGAGCAACCTTTCAAAGTAGAGCAGCTAATGATGGATGAAATTACCACTTTGGTAAACTTGAGAGTGACATGATTTCTTCTACTTTGTACTGATATCTGGAAAGATTTCCTTAAGTAAATAACTCAAAGTAGACAAGCGTTTTGTATACTCGAGATTTCAGTAGAATTATTGTAACAATATTTCTGCTTTATTCAATTTTTACAGCAAATTTTTCGGCATAGTATATATTCCAAAGCTGTATTAAATTATCATATCTGATGCATTTCGCAATTTCGGATAGCATTATGCGGAATCTTCGCTGATTTAGATCGTTTATGCGTTATAGCTTTCGGCCGCAACAAACGACACAGTAAACGACCTGTAAAGGCTTCAATATACGACCAAAACGTACGATCGAAGTGCCGTAGCGAGGTCCGATATATGTTTCAAAGATGTGTCTTGTTTCTTGTATTGTTTTCATTCACAGATGTATCAATTCAGGCGAAGGGCTCCAGATGTATTTCAAAAACGACGGCGTAACTCCTGTGTTGGAATTTTTACACAGAACTGCAAAATTTTCGACATGATAGAAGTGCAGCGTAACTGTCGCTACTAATGGTTTGTGGTACCGAAAAATAGCAAGGATTTTAACAAGTCTCTATTCATGAGTAGACTTATAAACATAGTACGACCAGTAAAATATGTTAAACAGCGCAAACGTAAGCGGAAATAGCAGACTAGATGCTCGATCAATATTGACACCAACAACTGAAAGCTGTCTTTGTTTCTCGGAGAATGATATTGAGCAACGACGACTTCCCTGGTACGCAGAAGGATGGTAGTGATGTTGCCTTTTCAAGCTACCAATACCGGATCCTCCACCTGCGGAGGCTAAGCCAGAATTTGCATCGGAACCATTTAATTTTGTCAATTCGGGCACGATCGGAGTCTCTGCGTCTGCCACTGGGCGTTTTTGGCCGATGTCTTGAAGCTTGTCGTGAAAAGCGACCACCGCGAGTTCCAGCAGGGATAAAAAGATAAACCCAACGCAAGCAAACATCCAAATATCAAGAGCTAAAGATGTTACATTAAAATCATTGTAATACACACAAAACATGCTTATTATTTAAATTCCTAGTAAACATTAACCAAAAAATTTAAAGGGTTTACCAACTGAATCAAATTTTATACAATATATGGTGTAACAGCCCGAAATTTCAGGAATTTCAATAAGATATTTAAACAAGGAAAATCCATTAAATCAAGGTCAAGAATTGGGAAATGTGTGCGACGGGCGATCGGATACCGGTGGAGCGTGACCTGAGTATCATGTCATGTATTATCAATTATCGTTGGCATAAAAATAAATTGTACAATGAATGTAATTTGTCGTGTTGTCACGCTCCACCCGCCCGAGGTGCACGGGGCGACTTTGGCACCAAAATTGGAATAATCGTAATACTAAGCATAGTATCCGGTCGGCCCCAAGTGAATTTGATGATAACATAAAATGTACTGTTGTAATGTGCTATAGATTGTGGAAAGTGGTGGCGCACTCGGATGGGCCGGGGACAAGGGGCGATATTTCCATGATTATCTTTCGGTCTCATTGACTCGGTGCCCCAAGGCCGATCCCGGTGCGCTCCATGATAACTGTGTGGTATTAATGTTGTTGACAATCACTGTTACTTTATAAAAGAGGTATTTTGTTGCATGCCCGGACAGGTCGGGGTTTTCCGTTGACCTGCAATCATTAAAAAACCGTTCGGATCTTGGTATAATTGCAGCGCTCTGAGCGCTCATATATTTCTCTGTTTGAGAATTTGTTGCGCCGATCAGTGCGATGTTTTGAACAATTGGCACTCTTCGGCCACCGCTCGCTGTTTATGTTGTTTTCTTGTCAGTGCCTAGCGGCGACGTGCGATGTTTAAGCTCATTAGACCAGGCGATCGGCAACATTGTTCAGCTTTCTTAGTTGTATACTGTATTTCGTTTGCGTTTATGTATGTAATCGAGATGTAGGACAGCGCTTTAAATTTGAAATTTTGAAATTTTAGCGGGCCCACGGGAGAAGTGTAATAAAAAAGGAGGGGGTGTAAACCATAGTATATAAGGAGAAGGCCCGATGCAGCGTCGGAGCCAGTCGAGTTTTGGCGCAGACCAAGTGGTCTGCTTAGTTCTTTGTAGGGCGGTTGTCGCCGAGCGATTTTAAAAGTTTGCCGTTTTTCTTTTTCTTTTCGCTTGGGTTAGCTTTCGTTTTTGTTCACCTTTTTCCAGGGGTGACTCCTACTGTGTAGAAACAGGACGGAGTTCCCCCTGGTGATTTTCTGGTTTAAAAGAATTAACTGGCAAGGGCTGCCCTTGTGGGTGCGTCCGACGGATGCTCTGTGCTCCCGTAAGTGCAGCCCCGACAAAATCAGAAGTTTACACGCAAATTTTGTTCGCAAAATATCTAAATTCTCGACTGGTTCCCCGCTCGCCGGGTCGCCAATTTTCGATTTAGACCCGGGGGGGGGGCGAAATTTCTATTAGTGATGTGAACGGGAAAATATACGGGAGGGGTAAGGTTTGAATTTAGGCTGCGCATCAAGGCTTTTAGTTTAAGTTTTGAATTGAAGATCTGGTAGCGTGTTGACCGCTGGAGGCAGCCGCTAAGGCGGATGTTGTTCTTGAGTGAGAAGGAATAGAAACCCATGCTAGACTACCCCGTCAAAAGTTCGAGCATTAAAAGCCTGAGTGTTTCTTCTGAACGGTCCACCGCTAAGTCGTTTGGAAACAACAGTCTTCCAGGCCGTTTAGACACGGTAGAAGACTGTAATAATTTGCATCAAACAGTTCAGGACCCCGCCGCAGTTTGGCATTATAAAACGATTCTAATTCTTCCAACGACACTCAAGAGACAGTGGAGCCTCTTTCGATTCGTGCTCCATCCGCGCCCGCTTTCGAAGTCGTAGCTTGAGTCGAGCTTAAGTCATAGGAAATATATAAGAACAACTCCAGGTCACACGACTTAAAGACCCAGTTGTTCGGGAAGCAGAGCGAGCGGTCCGCTCGGGACGGACGCAGTTATTTGCACACGAGAAACATTTCAAACAAAATTAAGAATGGAACCCCTGACGCTAGTCCAGAAATTCGAGCTTCTACCCTGAGATTAGTTTTACTTCAGTGAAAATTCAGTCAATTCACCCCAAAAATTTCCAGACGGGTCTCAGGCTGTTTAGACACGGTAGGGTACTCCGTCATGTATTTTAACAATGGAATAACTATCGAGGGGTCGATGCGGCTGCTCCATAGGGAGTGACGCATCAGGACCTTTCGTGCGTTATTTTCCCACTTTTACGGTTTTGGCAAACTTAGTGTTCTAATCAAACAGGGGTGTCCGAAGTGTTTTCTAACGCAAATCGACACTGTTTTATTGTGATCCGCACATTAAACACTTTACTGAGGGACGCGGCAGCACGCGCCCTATTCGTGCTTGCAAATGACTGCGGACCTTCCACACAAGTCACAGACACGGAGAGGAGCGCATCATCAAATTAGGAAACGAGACGGAGTCAGCTGCAGCGGAGACCCCAAAGCAATTGTTTTCCCCAAACTTTCTGTGAAGGAAAACTTATAGGCGCGGACCCATAAACCGTTTAGACACGGTGGGTGTCAGTACAGCGCCCCGTTTTCATGTCAAAATCATCAATTCAAGAAATCATTAGAAGGCAGACAAAACTCGGGAGACGCGGCAGCGCATCCCTCCTTTGATAACGACCCGCGTTTTAACCTGACCCTGGCGCACGCAGAGTTTGATGACAAACTTTCATTCCAAGTAAACAGCAGCTGACGTCCGGCCTCAAGATAACGAACGGCACATAGGTGGAGTACAGAGCGAAACAGGGAAATGGCAAGAGGACGGCTGATAGTCCAGAACGTTTTCAAGGGCGAAGTCAACAAACGGTCGGCAAGGAAAATTCATTTCGGCGTCCTGTCAGGCGGGTAGGGCAGTCCACAGGGTACAACACGTAGGCGCAAGCTGAGTCGGTTTTTACGTGGGAATTAATCAGGATTCAGATCACCCATTCGGTACCTAAGTATATCACGGGGTGCCCTGCGAGGTACCCATATACCTTGTTGTATATAAACTATATTGGTTATTGGAATGCCATAACTTGTACTTTATCTAAATAAAGTGTTAGAGTGTGAAACTTATGGTAGGCGATATGTGGTTAGTGTAGTGATTAAACTAGCGTTTTAAATGAAAAAAATCCGAACTAAACCTAAGATTAAATTTTAAGCTTAGGTTTAGTCCCGAAATTCATAGTTAGGCTCGTTCAGTGTTAGGTGCACGACTTTACTCAAATTTTACTCGCGCTAGATAAGAACCCTGGGGAATGAGCCCCAGGTGTTCACTCGAGCTACCGGTTCGGCAGGAAACCTCTTGTGGAACCGACGAAATTTATTGTCTGGACTAGGCTCCCGCGTACCAGACTAAAATAAGGGATCGCGCCTCCATTTAGGATTTAAATAAAATTGACGGAAAGGCGAGTCAGCCTTATTACCTGTGAGCAGGCTTAGGGGTTGACTCTCCCTCGGGGGACCTTCGTACCACTAGATACGTGGGCCAAAAGTTTTGGCTAGTACATAAATTTAATTGGGGGCCACGCCGTGAGGCGTCAATACAATTTCTTTAAGGATAAAAGAATTTCATAATCACTAGGTATCGGACCTCTCGCACGAACTAGGATCACCGACCACTGCCAAGAATTGCGACGCTTGCTGATCGAGTGTGTTAAGGAAGGGTAATTCATAATGAAGGGCACCGTCTCGTTTCATGTCCATACGCTGTGTTTTCTTTGAAACGTTGGCTTAGTAGTGCTTGCCGACATGAGCCAAGTAGCTGTGAAATAGCTAAACGCTCCGGAGATCTGACGCCGCTATTTAGTTTCCTTAGCGAGCATAGATTTGTTCGTCGCATCTGAACTAGCAATGCGGTTGGCACTGAGCATAAAACGCAGTGCGAGCGTCCGGTCTTTGGGACGTATGAGAAGGTAATGATATATTGGCGAAAGACAGCATGGAATGCTTTGACGGACGGTGTGAAGAGGTTTCGAGGGCCTCGGTGCAGCGCCGGCTTGATAGTTCTGGATATGCCATTGATACTGGCGGGGATCCGCTATTTCAGGTGTTACGAACCTTACGGAATTAGCATTGCCGTTGTATTTTATTATTACTACCTACAATTACTGTAACGTATACGTACAATTATTGGCCTACGTAATTTGCTTTCCGGACTGAAATATCGAGAATTGACATTTCCTTACCAACCCGCCGTTGTGGTGTGACATTATCGAGCAACTATTTTCGGACGATCATTTATCTTCGCTTATCGTTATCATTTTGACGACTCGTCTAATTACCCTTGGCGTTATCCGCAGCGGAGCCTAGCACCTTTCAACTACGGGACATTGTCGTCTGGTTACTCATCGACCGACCGAGCTCGGATTCCCCATATTATCGGGAGCGAACTGTTACGGGCGTCGATTCAGGAGAACTGCGCGGATTGGTCGTCGTGAGCCATAACAGCTGGATTGCTATTGGGTCGGCGTCAACCGAGTGTCTCCAGGCAGGAACGAATCACAACTCGCAGTGAATTAACTGGACTCTAACAGAGCAACGGTCAGTAATTGTCGTGCTTTGTATAAATTGTTTTGTGACTTATAATTCAACTCATTATATGTATATATACGAAAACCGTATTGGTCAAGCTAGTTGTATATTGCCAATGCCCACGAGATTTTGAATGTATGTAGAGTATTGTTTTGAGTTGCACGTACCTCTGGATTTCATTTAGACCCTTTACTACCCACAAATTGTAAAATTTTCTTTTAAATAATTAGAGGGGATTTTCGTCCCGACGGTCGCGTTTAGTGGGAGCGAAACAAGCTAAGCTCACCCGGTGGACAAAGTAATTGGGTGATTGATTTAATCTTGTCGCGGTCATAACTGATTTGAAGTTTTTAGTTGGTTTATCCGGATATTATTGCCTGAAATTGGCAAAATTGCAATACTAGTCTGATAGTGTAGCAAGTGAAAGACATCGTCAAATTTGGAAGACAGCGGTGGTGTGAGAGCAATCAAAGCTTGCGAAAGCAAAGCGAAAAGTTCACACTACCATACACATACTTAAGGGCTAAGTACAGGAGTATACTAGAGAGCTTGAAGCGTGCTGAATAGTAGCAATTCTGCTATTAAAGTAAACACCTATATTTCACGCTATATATATTTATCATCCGTGCCTTTGCCTGCTTGGAACACGGAAGCCATACAACTTGAAACAAATAGGGCTTATAAATAAACTCGGAATCAAAAATGTCTGTACCAGCGAGCGCAAATAGAACGCCGACTAGCGGTACATCAGGAGTAAATAATCTAGGAAGTGGCACAGCCACCACGGCTGGTAGTACAAATGGACCGGGTCCTACCGTAAACGGAGACCCACTAGTAGCAATCCTACAGCAGCTAACGCAAAGGACAACTACTGCGGCGCCTATAATACAAGTGGGGGACATCCCGCCGTTTTCAGGAGCTGACGAACAGGACTTCGAGGCTTGGTTAGCAACCTATGATAGCCTAACGGATGCAAATTGATGGACGTTAGACCAGAAACTTATCTGTTTCCCGACTGTATTAAAAGGCGAGGCGCTTAAAATTTATGAAAGTTTCCCAGACTGCCAGAAACAAACATATGAAGCCCTTTGCTACAACATGGGTTTCATGTACTCTTCCTCGCAGCGAGACGAAGACGCCTTAATCACGTTACGCATGCGCATACGGGAAGAACGAGAATCAGTCGCTATTTACGGACTAGACCTCCAAAACTTAGTGGACAAAGCGTTCCCGGAGGTTGAAGGCGAACAACGTGATGCGTTACTACAAAAATTTCTGCGACAAGGACTGAGAAAAGAATCAAAAAGTCTGGCGTAATAGGGAAGACTTACCCGTCCTTCAAGCATATGATGGACAAGCTTAAGTATAAAGAAGATGCCATTATAGCGTCCCAAAAGGAAGTTATCGGGGTACCGGTTCGCAAAAGCAGCCGGTCCAAAACAGTAAACTGCCTATCACAAGGCGCTGAAAACACGCAATTAGTGGATCAGATCCGTGAGACACTAGATGAGAACAAGCGCACCACAGCTGGTAGCGATGCTACTATCGCTCGGCTTATTGATCTGCTAGATAAGCGCACGGAACTACACCAGCTAAATGCAATGACGCAGAATAACGGAGCACCGCAGATATGCGCAAATGCAGTACCACCACCAGCACCAGTCGGAAACCAGTGTTTTCGATGTGGCTATATAGGGCATTTCGCCAGAGAATGCCCGTACTTCCGAATGGCTGTGTACCATCCATTGAAAAATGAATACACACGTTTAGCCACGCGAGCAGCGCCTACCTATACGTACAATGCACCGCCACCGCCCGCTATTGAATATGCTAGGCCGCCACCGCAGTACAACAATCGTCCTCGCTATCGGGTAGTTGAACCTAGAGGTGGAGGACGATACTCGCGCCGTGATGAGTGGAACAACATGGCTAATCAGCGGGGATACACTGGTTATGGGCAACAAGGATATTATCGCCCAGAGCCTGCAACCTACAACACGTATGGAAATGGCGGTCAGACCGAATATTATAATAGATCTCGCGGACGTAGTGCTAATGGGTACAACCAGCGAAATAATGGATATAACCCAACATACGAGCGACGCTATGCTGCACCACCCCAACCATTGTCGGCAGAAGCCGCTCCGTTTCGGCCGCGCACACCTAGTAATGGTTGGAATAATACAAATCAGCTAGGAGCAGTACCTCGAAATAGACCTGCCCAAGCACCGATAAACAACACTGAGCGAGTCGACCGTCGTAATGCAGGCGTAATGTCAGTGACCAAAGCAGTAGATCCTGAGCTAGCACACCGCTTAGATGTCATGCGACATGAAATGCCTACGCTAGAGGAACGCGCAGGAGCTGGCTTAGGCACTCGTTCGGCACAAGTTAACCTAATGGTCACAGAAGATGAAGCAACGCCCGAACAGGGTAGCCTAAATTTCGACATTGATCCAGAATACCTAGACGACGTTGAAGCAGAGCCAGGCTTATATCAGGTGAACTCATTGCAAACAAGTAGGGAAACACCACGCAAATTGTCGCAAGCGACCGGGTCGTGGAGTGGCAGCGAAGCATATCAAACACACAAGGAAGAGACACTTGAGTATGGAGAATTCCGCTACGACAAAATACAAGAT
>JASANE010009526.1:0-11997 GCA_030248225.1 Trileptium ribeirensis | reverse complement strand
TGGCTGCTGTACGAACATGGGCTTTAGCTAAAACTTAGGGATTTAAAGAGAAATGAAATTCGACGTATCCGAGGCATATTTCCAAAAACCAAGTCGTTACGGTGTGTTTGGACTTCAGTAGCGCGATTATAAAAAATTAACTGTTTACTGATGGCTGCTGCACGAACATGGGCTTTAGCTAATATTCGGGATGCAAAGAGAAATAAAAATTCGAGGCATATTTCCAAGGGCTAAGTCGTTGTGGTGTGTTTGGGCATCAGTAGCACGATTATAATAAGTGAACTGTTTACTGATGGCTGCTGCACGAACATGGGCTTTAGCTAAAAATTCAGGATCCAATGAGAAATAAAAATTCGACGTGTCCGAGGCATATTTCCAAAAACCAAGTCGTTGCGGTGTGTTTGGACTTCAGTAGCACGATTATAAAAAATTAACTGTTTACTGATGGCTGCTGCACGAACATGGGCTTTAGCTAATATTCGGGATGCAAAGAGAAATAAAAATTCGAGGCATATTTCCAAGGGCTAAGTCGTTGTGGTGTGTTTGGGCTTCAGTAGCACGATTATAATAAATGAACTGTTTACTGATGGCTGCTGCACGAACATGGGCTTTAACTAAAATCCCAGGATCCAAAGAGAAATAAAATTCAACGTATCCGAGGCATATTTTGAAGAACCAAGTCGTTGCGGTGTGTTTGGACTTCAGTAGCATGATTATAATAAATGAACTGTTTACTGATGGCTGTTGCACGAACATGGGCTTTAGCTAAAAATCCGGGATCCAAAGAGAAATAAATATTCGACGTGTGCGAGGCAAATTTCCAAGAGCTAAGTCGTTGCGGTGTGTTTGGACTTTAGTAGCACGATTATAATGAACTGTTTACTGATGGCTGCTGCACAAACATGGGCTTTAACTAAAATCCCTGGATCCAAAGAGAAATAAAATTCGACGTGTCCGAGGCATATTTCCAAGAGCTAAGTCGTTGCAGTGTGTTTGGACTTCAGTAGCACGATCATAATAAATGAACTGTTTACTGATGGCTGCTGCACGAACATGGGCTTTGCCTAAAAATTCGCGATCCAAAGAGAAATAAAAATGCGACGTGTCCGAGGCATATTTCCAAGAGCTAAGTCGTTGCGGTGTGTTTGAACTTCAGTAGCACGATTATAATAAATGAACTGTTTACTGATGGCTGCTGCACAAACATGGGCTTTAACTAAAATCCCTGGATCCAAAGAGAAATAAAATTCGACGTGTCCGAGGCATATTTCCAAGAGCTAAGTCGTTGCGGTGTGTTTGGACTTCAGTAGCACGATTATAATAAATGAACTGTTTACTGATGGCTGCTGCACGAACATGGGCTTTAGCTAAAAATTCGGAATTTAAATAAAGAGAAATAAAATTCGACGTATCTGAGGCATATTTCCAAGAACCAAGTCGTTGCGGTGTGTTTGGACTTAAGTAGCATGATTATAATAAATGAACTGTTTACTGATGGCTGCTGCACAAACATGGGCTTTAGCTAAATCTTCAGGATTTAAAGAGAAATAAAATTCGACGTATCCGAGGCATATTTAAAAAAACCAAGTCGTTGCGGTGTGTTTGGACTTCAGTAGCACGATTATAATAAATTAACTGTTTACTGATGGCTGCTGCACGAACATGGGCATTACCTAAAGCCCATGTTCGTAGCACAGCCAGCAATGCGTTATATGTTGGTCTTCGTTCAGTTACGTATTGCTTTTCTAAGTGTGCGATAGGAATTGAAGGGGTTTGAAATCCGTCACCCCGATCGACGACCCACGTTCAGGTTTGACACGCGCATCGAAGAAGCAAACCTGAGCGTGACTCGCCGATTACAAATTAGTTTATTAATCATTGTTGTTGTATAGGTACGACTGGTGCGACTCATTAGAAGAGAAAATTTTAGACACACGCTGAGCACCCAAACTAGGAAATTAGATACGCGCGGATCCGACGTTAAACGTCTAGGGATTTGTCGGACCCTAGTGGGGGCCACTGGCTAAAACAAAACCAAATAATTGCCCATTTTTAGAAAGTTAGAAAGAATTTGATACTTCCCGGGTTAGACGTGGAGAGGGAATAGTGGTACGGTCTCTTTGGCCTGTGAGCAGGTGACGGAGCCGACCTCCCTGGGGACCTCAAAGGTAGTACCTCGTAGACTACGTGCGCAACCCGTCCGGCAGGATCAGAACACATCCTGTGAAGCGCTCCTGCGGCTTGCTAAGCTCCGTCATTTCTTGGGCCTGACTCGCGTGGGAAAAGACATTCGCGTGATTGACACCCATCAGGTCCGCCCTTGAAGTCACGATAGCCGGGGTCGTATGGGCATTGCGTCTGGGAAGTGCGCAGTGCAGCAGCGTCACGTCGATATATTACATTTACATCCCAATTTATCTTACCCGCTGAGGATGAACAATTCCATCATCTGACACCACCATATGCAACTAGCCCATATAACCGCTGCGATTTAGAATTAGCTGCCACCTGGGCACCAAGTATTAGTGATGACAGTGATAATTGAACAAAGCGACCACCGCCCCGTCGAGGACGACACTAGCTGTCGTGACGTTGTCAATTTATACTAATTCCGTCACAAACCTTGAGTTCCAACCCCAAAATCTATTTTGAAGAGCCGTCAGTAACGACGAAGTATTTAATTTTAGATGAATTACCTCACAGAACCAAAGCGACTTGTTGATGTCAGCAGATCTAAATAAAGCCCCGTTTGTGTGTCATATTACTTCATCGACTATTCGAAGCCCTTCGAAGTTTTTCTTTCAAAAGGCACTCGATGGCCTAAGTTGTCTAACATGGCCTCCCTCGAACAAACAATTCAACATTACCCCATCGACTATACTTCCAAGGATACCTACTCGTCACTTACCTTATCAATGAGGATCAAGCCCGATGAGACATCGAAGATCTTAGATTGTAAGCTCGAGATGTCAAATCCATGGCCCGACGAAACAAACAATTTTTGAATGACTCGCCATAACACACCCTTGCTACAATCCTTCGATTAAATCAATTATCCATTTTACATAAGCAAATATTATTATGCTAGTCTATGTTTAGTTTCTATTTTAATTAGATTTACGTAAAAGTAACACCTAAACTGGAACAGTAGTTAAGAATGTGCACAAACTGCTACAACGATAATAGATGTCCAACCTGTCTAATGTTTGTGTGTTAAAGTTCAGGCATATCTGACCAGTATTATAGTTAAACTTACTTATCAGCCGCCTGTGCGAAGCCCAAATCGTCCCGATTTGCAATAAAACATTGAGTGTGATACCATGCCGGAACTCCATTCTGCAGCTGACCAGCTTTCGACTCGTAATCCAGACGCGATATCCGGACCGCTTCCTATAATATAATTGCGTGACGCTATGAATATCAATGGATTATAATGATGTGCAATTTGAGTGGGTAAAAGTTTCGTAATAGGTACTGCTGCACAACATCGCATAGTAAAAACATATATACATGTAATGATCGAAAGCACGTTTTGGAAAACCCAGTTCAGCTGGCGTGTCAGTTGGGACCTGCCGCTTTCGAAATCCCCTAATGATGTGCAATTTGAGTGGGCAACAGTTTCGTAATAGGTAATGCTGCACAACTTTGCATAGTAGCAACATACATGCAATGATCGAAAGCACGTTTTGGAAAATCCAGTTCAGAGGGCGTGTTAACTGTTGGAACCTGCCGCTTTCGAAATCCCCCATGTTCGTGAGATTTTCCCCCGCCCCACTCGGCTGAAACCCTCACGTTCAACTAAATCCAAGAATTTTGTCTGAAAATCTGTGCTTTTGTGAGCAAAATTTTTTACAATTAATCACCGGTAAAATTGTCAAAAGTAAAACCACATGAAAATATCGATATATGTAGGTTTTTAAACAAAAGTTACTCTCTCCCTCTTAAAAATTTTCCCCGAAAATGATTGCGGGTACAGCATATTTTTTCAATTTTCGAATAGCGAAAATTACGCAAATCTGTTTTTAATGCGCAATGTAATATTATTACGTATACGGACAAATTTCGGACATGGTTTTTAAAGAATAGTAATTAAACAACGATTTGGTTTTTGGTATATTTGCATACATGCCAGTGGAGTAGAACCTCCCGCGAGGGGGTAACCCCCGGTAGCCAGCGACATTTTTCTAGGGGGGACGTCGGTATGGTAGTGAGGACCTTTTTTGGTCGCCGGCGTCAAATTTTCGTCTATGAGTGCACCTCATTCCGCGGGATAGCGGTCCGGATTCCCATGGAGAGGTTTTTATTTCCTTCCACCACCTTGTCGGCATGTATGTATATGTGGCATATATATGCGCTAGAAAATCGAACACATAGTAATTTTCGACTAGCCCTGCTCCCGGCTCCGGCAAACATAACCCCGGCCTCGATCGAACTCTTGCCCCTTTACAACACTAGTTTATATATAATTTTCCCATATGTTGGTTTAAATTTAAAAAATTTCCTTGTGCGGTAACAATGTCCAAAATTTCTATTTCTATATACGCACATTGCAGTCAGTTGTTAAATCGCATATATTTGCCGTTTTCTGACTGTTTCAATGCTTTATGGTACTTCCAAATCTGCAGGGGCTTCAACTCCAGAGTCCTGATAAATTGAAGAGAACCGGCTCCACGGTACTTTCAGTTCCCAACCCGATTCTGGACTGCAAGACAAGTGATGTCTCCCAGCTATAGTATTGGTATATTAGAGAAGCCAGATTACCGTTAAAAAATACATTATATTTATATCACGATTGGGAGAATATCATAAATTTGAAGCGAAATTATATGTACTGTATTAGCCAGAAATAACTGCTGCCTTTTCAAAAAGCAGTGCTGCAATAACATAGTGAGTACGAGCGAAAATCGCTCAAGCAACAGTAATTTCTGGAGGGTACTTGCTACAAAGCACAAAGAAAGCAAACAACACTGGATCAACACAACCATTTCAATTATTTCCCTCCTGGACACACGCGTATTGTAACTTAAACCATATCAGATTTATTATTCGAAAATAATGACTGGATGACATATTAACATCAAGCATACACCTATACATTTAAGGAAATTGTTTGCTTCTGCCCCTCCATTAGCCACAACATTTACATGTGTTAACTTTTGAACACATAGATTTGGCTCATATTTTTGTTAAGAACATCAAACGCTGGGTTACCTAGGTTATTTGGTCATAGCTTTTGAACCCTTATGTGGATTTGGCTCATCAGTTTTGTTGTCAACTTCATAAGCTGGGTTAACTGGGGGTATTTGGGTGTTTTAAAACTTTGAAGCCTAGCCTATCATTTGGTGACAATTTGAGATCTCTTCTACTTAGTTCTGTTTATCACTAATCGCGTAGTTTTCACTGAACACACAAGGTACTTTGGTGACATATCCTTTGCTATGGCCCGGCATGACGAGCGAAGAATCGCGCTGGTCAAAGGTCAGCGATCGCGAACTGGCGCGAAGCTGTTATAAGTCCAGCCCGGACCGTAGGTCAAGTTTTGAGCTAGTGCATATACACAAATCAAATACTATGTAGAAACATACATGTTTAACGCACGGGCCCTTGAGGATACGGCAGGGTTCTTGCTCTAACTCACAACAGTAGTTAGGATTCTTTGCGCACGCACCGCGTTGATTCGGTACACCGAAAATCCGTACAACCCACGCTAAGATGTCTTTCAGGAACGGCTTGGATCTCTTGAAAGTTTGTTTGGAGTTATCGACAGACCCGCCGGACGCGAGTTTATTCAGAAATTTAATCAGCAAATAAAAGACGAATCCACACACGTAGAAACGTTCAGGCAGTGGTATCGTGAACGTCAATACGTACGGTTTGGGATCCACGGACGTGAAAGCGTTCAAGCGAAAGTGACAACGTCAGTACGTCCGGACTGGAATCTGCAGACGCGAAAGCGTTCAGGCAATGACACCCTGAACGTCAATGGGTCCGACGAGGAGTGTTGTAAATACGGGCGTGCATGAAACTGAGATTCCCGAAAGTCCTCCCGTGCGGGTAGGGACCAATCGAACGTGTTTACGTTCTGACGCGATTAAAACAGGTCCCCGAACGCGTCTGGGCACAGATTGGGATGCGCCGCGAACGATTTTACGTTCGGGACTAAATTGTAGGAGATTGTACAACGTTTGATGCTAATATACGTTTTATTAACCCGAAACACAAAATACAGTTATGTTAGAAATCGTAGCAAAAGCTAAGAATAGAAAATATTCAGTCGAATGTTAATGCCAGAACAGAACAGAAACAACTCTCACGAGTTTTGAGAAAAGTTATGTGCGATCGGCTAAAAATGTTGCTGCGATCAAGTGAGAGAGATTTACGATCGTGTTCCGCCATTAAATAGCGTAAAATTTATCTGACATTTTAAAGTTATTTAACGAATGTTCTTAACACAGTAAAAAACGTCAAAACTCAAGAAACTACACTTGAACAGACAAAATGTCAGTGCACCAAGAACGAATAATAGCTTGAATATTTTTTAAAATTTTCGTCGTAAACAATCAAAACTTCGCTTCACAACATGTCACTATATTATAAAACTAGAAAATTGTTCCAGCCAAAACATATTCCGAAGAACATCGAGAATTTCGGAGAGCATGAAACATCGTTACACATGTATATCAAGGGAATAACCGGAACCGTGAATTTTAACCGGATCCGGAACCTGGTTTTGCAAAGTTATATATAGTAAAACAGATGAAGAAATTAAGGTATAATCCATTTAAAATACATTAAAAATAACTTTTACATTAAACTTAATATATTACGATGGCATTTTTGGCTTTCTGAAACTTTAAAAAGACTGAGGACGTTAATAATGTTTATTTATCGATCAATATATATGTCGGTTTTTGGACACCCAGAGCAAACAATGCCATCCACTATATACCCTTGCATATACTGCGTCAAACTGAATGTGCTTACAACGCATGGAGCGTAATAAACACTTTCTCTCTGTCCTCATTCGCCGCTCTGTCTTCATTCGCCTCTCTTACTACACATGCGTTTGTTACATGTTGTTCAGTAGGAAACTTGAAACTATTAGTTTATATGATTTAAGATAAGCGAATAGATGGAAACTAATTTTCTGATCAGTGGTAAGAGACGCTGTTTAGGCTAGCATTAGACAAACAGTGCCCGTCAGTTAAATGATAACTTTCAAAGCAGAATACTATAAATGAGACAAACTGTGATGCTGCTCTCACAGTTTCAATAAATGTAGTTCATTGCCAAGAAAGCAGCTTCTGGCTTCGTTGCGGATAACGTTACTTTACTTCAATTTAGCCTGATTTACCAAGTTTACAAGTGTACTGGCTGGTGCTTGACCCAATTTATGTTAGCCAAGCATACGATAAGTACTTCTACGTAAGCCATACTCTGTTACCCAGTTAGACTGGTTTCATTCGAACGTAACCCGGAGACTTCTGAATGTGTAAAATAGTTGCTACAAGCATCGACCTGGCTTTGATTTGTTAACACACTCCTGCAAGTTATTATGACAAATTCCTACTGAAATTATGTGCCTTACTTGCGTTTCAGACGGCAAATTACTTAGTGAATCTTTAATTTTGCTTGGTTGTATTAAAGCTTGATCATTGTATAATATATATTACATATGTTTCAGGGAATAACCGGAACCGAAATTTACCGGAACCGGAACCAGCAACCGGAACCGTCCATTTAAACCGGATCCGGAACCGGAACCTGGTCTTCGAAATTTATATATAGTAAAACAGATGATGGAAGAAATGAAGGTATAGTGGATTTAAATGCATTAAAAATAACTTTTACATTAAACTTAATGTATTGCGATGGTATTATTGCCTTTCTGAAACTTTAAAGAGACTGAGGAAGCTAATAATGTTTATTTATCGATCAAATATGTCGGTTTTGGACATTCAGAGCAAAAAATGTCTTCCACTATACACCATTGCGTATACTGCGTCAAATTGAATGTGCTTACACAGCTTGGACCGTAGAATACATACTTTCGCCCTGTTTCCAGTCGCCTCCCTTTACTACACATACGTTTGTTACAAGTTCTTCTGTAGGAAACTTAAAATTATTGGTTTATATGATTCTAAGAGAAAATAATAGATAGAAGGTAATTTTCTGATCAGTGGTCAGAGACACTGTTTAGGCTAGCGTTGGACAAACAGTGCCCGTCAGTTAGATCATGATGATAACTTTCTAATCAGAATGCTATAAATGAGACACACTGTGATGCTGCTCGCACAGTTTCAATAAATACAGTTCATTGCCAAGAAAGAGTTTCTAGCTGCGTTGCAGATAACGTTAGTTTACTTCAATTTAGACTGATTTACCAAGTTAACAAGCGCACTAGCGGCAGCTTGACGCAATTTATGTTAGCCAAGCATACCCTAAGTACTTCTGCGTAAGCCATGCTCTGTTACCGAGTTGGACTGGTTTAATTCAAACGTATCCCACAGACTTCTGGATGTGTAAAATAGCTGCTACAAGCATCGACCTGGCTTTGATTTAACAAACTCCTGCAGGTTATTATGAAAAATTCCTGCTCTAATTATGTGCCTTACTAACGTTTCACACGGCAAATTGGTTAGTTAATCTTTTCTTTTGCTTGGTTGTATAGCTTGATCACTGTATAATATAATGTTACATATGTTTGGATTACACGATGAAGAAAAAAACGTGGAAAATTTCAAACAAAATTTTAAACCGGAATTCCGGTTCCGGTATGGTTTTTGCCCTTTGCCGGAACCGGAACACGATTTTCGCCGGAACCGGAACCGGAATTCCGGTTACTCCCTGATATGTTTGGATCAGAGATGAAGCAAAAACGTGGAAAATTTCAACCGGAATTCCTGTTAGGGTATGGTTTTTGCCCTTTGCCGGAACCGCAACCAGAACACGATTTTCGCCGGAACCGGAATACCGGTTACTCTCTGATATATATCAAGGAATAACCAGAACCGTCCATTTAAACCGGATCCGGAACCTGGTCTTCGAAACTTATATATAGTAAAACAGATAAAGGAACAAATAAAGCTACAGTGGATTTAAGATGTATTAAAAATAACTTTTACATCAAACTTAATGTATTGCGGCGGCAGTATTACCTGTCTGGAACTTTGAAGATACTAAGGAAGCAAATAATGTTTATTTATCGATCAATATGTTGGTTTTTGCCCCCCCCAGAGCAAAAAATGCCTTCCAATATACAGCTTGCGTAAATTGCGACAAAATAAATGTGCCTGTAACTATATATACATGCTTGCATGGAGCGTGGACTAAACATTTTCGGAATGTCCCCAATCGCCTGCCTTTAGTACACATACGTTTGTTACATTTTATTCTGTTCGCAACGTGAAATTATTCAGTTTAACGCAATTTACGCAACACTATATAGTGAAAGGCATTTTTGCTCTGGAGATCCAAAAATCAACATATTGATCGATATATAAACATTATTAGCTTCTGCAGTCTCTTCAAACCTCAGAGGGGCATGACAATAGATTTAATTAGATGGAAAAGTTCGTTTTAATACATTTTAAATCCACTGTACATTCATTTCTTCCTTCATCTGCTTTACTATATATAAGTTTCGAAGACCACGTTTCGGTTCCGGTTATTCCCTGTATATTATATATGATATACATAACACACAAAAACAAATAATGATCTACAGAACTTTATATTTCATAATAATATGTACTTTTTCTATCTTCTGACCACAGCCTTTACAAACAGAGCGTGATGACTTAGCGTATTCCACTGAAAAATCGGACACCTCATTACCATTTACTGCTTTGCTATCTTCATTGGAGCTGCCACCTGGCCCGCCACCTACATAAAAACAATGAATTTTCAACGTGATAAACAGTTTAAACAGTGGTAATGGTGCTTTACAAAAAGTAAAATCGAAGAAGTGGTGGAACATTCTGTAATACTAGAAAAACAGAATTTTGTCAAATATTTTCGCGTGCTACATCTGCACAGACGTCAAAAATTATTCAATTTAAATATGTACTAACTTTCTGCTGAATCAGTCAAATTTCCATCTTCAGAAAACGATTTTTTAAAAATTCCCCGAGATTTTATGTCAACTGTGTTTTACCGCGGTGGGGATAAATTTTGCCACGGGGAACCACAATATGAGCTGCGGGTCTCATTCGGGGGCGGTTGTTTTTTGACAAAGAAATGCCAGGACAAGGTCCCACCTCACACAACCACTTTGGAGAAGTCAAAGTATTCCTAAAAGCGCGTGCATATTTCTCGACAGACGTGAAGCGCATGCGTATTTGTTGACACAGCCGCATCTCAACTTTTTGGCTAATGCAACGTAAGTAAAACATTCGCCTAAGGTGTGTAATAAAAATCAAAGAATACGTCCTCTTTTTAGGTCTACAGAAAACAACAAACCACCTGTTGGCAACAAAATTAATAATATACATCTCTATAATGCAAACAGCTTTCTATCATTTTTCAGTTACCGAAAACCAGGCTCTTACCAAAACAGAATAATCAGAGTTGCATACATGACCCACACCAAAAAATGCATTTAACTAAGGCAATTTCCAACGTGGACACTGGCCTAAGTAATGTGTAAATATTTATATCGATATGATACGAAAATTTAGATAAATTTGCAGCTATTGACTATAAATCTAAAACAGTTCTTCCATGTTGCCCATACCCATTTCGGTTTGTGGTTTTTGCGACTTGGCCAAACATCGGTGTGACTTGATGTTGATTATATTGGTCCGGCATTTTGGAAACGCAATAGACAGCTACACTAATATCGCACAAAATGAGAAAAATATTATATAACCATTATAAAAAACTGACTGGAAAATCATGAGGGGAAATTGCATATTTGACACAGCAAGGGCAGCAGATTACCAAAATATTCCAGATTTTTAAATTGAAATACCGAAATCTAAAAATAATCCTGATTCCTGCACTCTCGGTTAGTATTATCAACTTTCGTATTCGACAGTGGACAACCCGTTCTCACACAACCTACGTTTAAATACATTTCGTGTGCAAATTCAATATTTAATAAGCTACATACATATACGATGTTCCTAAGATAAAACAAGTTATAGCATACCAATCATTCCACGAATAAATTCCTGATCCTCCCAGCGCAAACCATCGAAACCATGAATGTCAGCCTCATTTTTAACTTTAGACTTTTTCCAAAAGCATTTGCAGTGATGCCAATTAGGAATCTAGAAATATAATTCACGGTGGTTGTGAATCGAAGATACAATGCCGGAAGTATCCGCCGATATGTCACTTTTAGGTATCTAAACGAACATCTGGGAATCACAGTTCGATCTGATTAAAATGGTTAAAAACGCTCGACTGACAATCTTGGCTACTTTGCATCACAAAGCTCAACTCAACTCAACTCGAATTTAAGCTTTCAAATAATACTTATAGTTTTCGCATTTTAGTCAACGGTTCTAAAATAATCCGCAAATTCTCCTTGCCGCAATAGAAGAACATATGTTCACTTTGAAAACTCTTTATTAAATAGTATATATATACTGCGCTACTATATATTTTGGTTTCGTGATATCGTTTGCGTAAAATGTAAGTGCATAAAACGAAGACTAATTTAAAGATGTGTCATTCTTGCCATGTCGGCTTTTTCATTGTTTCGTAAAAATTTAGTTATAAAATCTCAGTTTTTCTTGAGATAAATACGCATGTATCGACTTATTTACCTCATTGAATCGGCTGTTTTGTTTTAAACCTTGATGGCAGCGATAAAATTCAGTCGTGATGCAATGAAAAGAGACAAATAAAGTAACATTATTTTGACGTCAAATTACAAAGAATGTAGTTTTGGTGATTTGGTGACTGCTTAAAATTTGATGCCAAGCTGTTTTTATTGATTGAAAGGGTCGTTTTCCAATGAACTGCAAGTTAAAAATTACCAATGACCAC
>JASANE010009525.1:0-16774 GCA_030248225.1 Trileptium ribeirensis | reverse complement strand
CGGCAATTAGCTCTTATACTCTTTCGGTATTTGGAAAATATCAATTTTTATTGGCAATATCAAGAGTGCATTAGGGAAGAGTAGGACACTTCCCTGTACTCACACATTACTCCGTGTTTGATGATACGGGCGTTTTCGGCCTGACCTCTGGAAGGGTCGAGATGCCCCGAACCCCCTCCTCCAGTTTCTGGGAGAGGAGTAGCTCGGATCCCCCCCCCGTTTTTGGGAAGGTCGATCGGACCCCCCCAGAAACTGGGGGTCCGGCCGAAAACGCCCGTATCATCAAATACGGACTAACATGTGAGTGCAGAGAACTGTCGTACTCTTTCCTAATGCACTCTTGGCAATATTAGTTGAATGGTACTAATTATGCCTTAGCATTTCAGTGTAAACCATAATGCCGTGTTTACGTCATAAATTGTGCACCACGTGGAAGTTTTGTACACGAACAGCCTGCGTAACATCGTTAACGATATAGTGTACAGAATATCAACACTGTATTGTAATCAATTTTATATGGTGTTTCAAACACTGTCGTCATTTACGTATGGTGTCATGGACACCGTAGGCTTCGGCTAGCGGTGATGGAAGTCCTCTGGCAAGATACCTTGTTGTTTTTCCGTTGTAAAGAGTTTATACAGTGCAAGCTTTGTCCATGCAGTTCCTACGCATAGGTTTAAACGACATGGTTTATGGGATACAATCAATTAGAATTAATATTTTCAAATTTCACTTATGCGCCACTAAAGTTAAAATGACCCTGGTGGGCATCATATTTTGTTTTTTTGTAAAAATTTTCATCGACGAACATTTTCTTGTCGGTCAGAAAATGCTACTTTTTGTTCGCGAATATGACATTATGTTTGCGAACAGAATCTTGTCGGAATTGCACTGACAAGGGGCTTGTTC
Organism: Trileptium ribeirensis; assembly: GCA_030248225.1. Lineage (NCBI taxonomy): Eukaryota > Metazoa > Nematoda > Enoplea > Enoplida > Thoracostomopsidae > Trileptium > Trileptium ribeirensis. Next base: position 15,865 of record JASANE010009525.1, on the reverse strand, counting down.
ACCAACAGTAATTGATAAATAATAAGATCATCCTGTTTATGACGTCACAGTTACATTAAATTTGTTCGTGAACAGCGGAAAATCCTGTTTCCACGCTATGAAATGTCGCGGAATTCTCATAACCCGAATGAAAGCCTTTCAGTCTGCACTAGCAGTGATCGAATCGAATATCATATTAGTTCTGTAACAATGGATTTGGATTCGACATCGGGAATTGGAAAATAGGATGGTTAGCTGGGTCACTTTAAATTTAGTCGCGTATAAGCTGTGGCGGCACGAAGTGATACGATCCCGTGAATATTCTGATGTAACAATGATGACATCAACAAGTCAATGCAATACTTAGGACACGTTGCAATATGATGAAATCAAACGCAATGCGATATTAGCTATTATATTATGCAAATGAGATGCTGTATATAAATATGTAATTTTGAGCAATAAATCACTTCATTCTTTGCAAACACCAAGGTCCACATTGCCGAACCCGACGTTTATTTCATGTAATCTGCCGCTCGTGCAATACTGCGTCAACGCCATCCTTCAACGTTTTGTTTTATTATCCGCTTGTTTCTTGGCTCAACACGAGTTTCCATCCATTGGACAGTTTTCAAACGTTCTCGACAGCCGTGCTTATTCGTGGATCGAATTTTCCGACCATCGCTCAATCAAGCAATGGCCGTCAACCCCAGTCGATCCGGTCAATCGACCCAAGAGGCCGACGTCGGGCACATTTAAACCGCAGCGGCGGCGGTCAAATTGCCCAGTTTTGACCCGCGGATCCCGAATTGTAGTTCGCTCAAGTCGAATCTCAATTCGCCACCAGAGGAATCACGACTCAGTTGACAAAATTTCACTACGTCATCGGATCACTGGCCACCGAAGTAAGGGATCTACTCATTCGACCACCCCGGACAACCCGTACGATGTCCTCAAAGAGCAACTAGTGCAACGATTTTCCCCGTTCGAGCAACGACGGCTGCAACAACTTCTCAACGCCGAGGAGCTAGGGGATCGGAAGCCCAGCCAACTGCTTCGTCACATGCGACAGTTACTGGGCAATCAACAGAGCGCCCTTGACGACTCGGTCCTTCGACAGTTGTTCATCCAACGTTTTCCACGCACGTACAAGTTGTAGTCGCTGCTTCCGAATCGACAAACTTCGAGGCGGCAGCTAGTTTGGCGGATAAGGTCATGGAGGTGGCGATGCCGGCAATTTCGACCGTGGCAAGCGACGAACTGTTGACAACCGAGGTTCAAAGTCTTCGATCCGAGGTTCGATAATTGCGCAAGCTGGTCAGCACGTTGACGCTCGGTGGACAATTTCAACGACAACGATCCCGCGATCGCTCGTTCGAAGGCCGTGGGCGAACTCAATCGCACAGCCGCCCTCGAAACGATGTTTAAGGCGAGCTGTGCTGGTATCACACAAAATTCGGCGATGCAGCGACGAAATGTCACCAACAGTGCGCGGAGTCGGGAAACGACCGTGCTTGTCACTAGCCACGACGAGTAACAGCACAATCAAAACCTTCGGACAACGATCGGCAACCCTCCACTTGGGCCTCAAGCGAACGATTCGATGGATTTTCTTCCTCGCTGATGTCAATTATTCAATCATCGGCGTCGATCTTTTGTCACCCTTTGACCTGCTCCCGGAAGTCCGGCGTTCGCGACCATACGATGGTGTCAAACGTCTGTCCGTCCCCGGAATCACCTCCGACAAGCAATCCCTTCCCTTAACTCCGCACACCGAGTACCAGTAGATCCTGGCGAAGTTTCCACGAATCACGAAGCCCACGTCAATCACGGGCGATGTGCGGCATTCGGTTCAACATCACATTGATACTCGCGGTCCTCCAGTCCATAACAGACCACGTCGTCTTCCACCGCGCAAATTGACGGTCACCAAAAACGAATTTGATCGCATGCTCGAACTCGGCATTATCCGTCCGTCATCAAGCAACTTCTCCTTACCGCTCCGCATGATCCCCAAAAAGAACGGCGACTGGCAACCGCGCGGAGACTACCGAGCTCTCAACAACAACGCCGTTCCGGATAGATATCCCATTCCGCGCATCCAAAATTTCAGCATCAACAACATCTGAAATTGTTGTTTCAACGTCTTGACGAATTCGGGATCAACATCAACTTCGACAAATGTCATTTCAGGACTCCGAACTTGATTTCCTTGGCCGTCATGTCAATAGCAAGGGCATCCGGCCATTCTAGCCGAAAGTCCAGCTGATTAAAGATTTTTCGTGCCCGACGACGCCAAAGAAGCTGCAGGGATTCCTAGGGATGCTGAATTTCTACCATTGGTTCGTCCAGAATTGCGCCGAGAACACCGCTCCTATGCAATCTCTTATCGCAGGGGCAAAGAGGTCCGAGCAGCTGCAATGGACGGAAGCCGCGACGGTAGCGTTCAGAGAATGCTAGGATGCTCTCGCAGGCGCAACTCTACTGGTTCATCCGGCCGCCGACGCACCTCTCACCATCCAGTCGACGCATCGAATACGGCGATTGGTGCTGTTCTCCAACAACACAACGGCATCAACTTGGATGCGCTGGCCTTCTTTTCGAAAAAATTGTCACCCGACGAAACGCGATCTAGCACCTTTGGTCGCGAGTTGTTGGCGATTTTTCCGCTATTCGGCATTTTCGCAACTTCGCCGAAGGGCGCCAGTCCATGTGCTCACCGATCACAAACTGTTGACTTTTGCGCTCCGAACTTGTTCAGACAAACGATCGCCTCGTGAAAGCCGACATCTTTCCTTTATCGCGAAATTCACTGGCGACATTCGCCGCATCAACGGCGTCGAAAACCGAGCTACGGACGCTCTCTCTCTCGTATTAATTCTGTATCAACGTGTATCGACTAGAATCAGTTAGCCGAAGCACAGAAGCACGAAGACTTCGAGGCCAATTGTCGCCACGACAGCACGCCCGGTCTCGAGTCGGTCACTGCACCCACAACCGACCGCCCAGTTCTATGCGATATGTCAACCGGCACTCCTCGACCACTACGCCCTGAGAGATTTCGACGCGTTGCTTTCGACAGCCTCCATTCCTTATCGCATGCGGGCATCAAACCATCCTAGCGCATGATCGTGCGGCGTTTCCTTTGGCCGGGTATCAACAAAGATGTTCAACAATGGGCCCAACCATGTTTTCCTTGTCAACGATCTAAAATACATCGTCATACCGTCGCTCCCCTCGGATCATTTGCCATTCCCGATCGTCGTTTCTGTCACGTTCACGTCGACATGGTCGGTCCTCTACCCCATCAAATGGGCAATCCTATCTTCTCACGATTTACACGATGGCCCGAAGCAATTCCAATTCCTGCCATTAACGCCGACTTGGTTGCACAAGCATTCGTTTCTGGGTGAATCTCTCGTTTTGGCATTCCATCGACCATTACAACCTACAGAGGCCGTCAGTTCACTATTCCAAGAATTCACGCGACTTTTGGGTATCGATCATTTTCGAACGACATCATATCACCCGATCGCCAACGGTCTGGTCGAGCGTTTTCACCGGCAGCTCAAGGCCTCGATCAAAGCCAAATCCGACGCTCAACGGTAGACCGACGTCCTTCCAATGGCCCTCCTTGGTATACGATCAACTGTAAAGGAAGACCTCGAATAAACCGCTTTTCAAATGGAGTACGGCGTATGTCCACGCCTCCCAGAGCAACGCATCGCCTCGGACAAAGCATATACACTTGCCGATCAATCATTGTTTGTCCAACAACTTCAGTCATCCATGAATAATCTACGGCCGACGCCAACTCGATGCGCCAACCGAACGAACTTCTTTCCTCATGATTTGTCGCGTTGTGATTTTGTGTACGTTCGGGTCGATGCGGTACGAAAGCTGCTTCAGCAACCATACAATGCGCCATTCCGCGTGCTCAAACGCGGTGAAAACTGCTTCACGCTGGAAATAGGCGGCAAACGCAGCAATGTATCAATCGATCGACTCAAGCCTGCGTTCATCGAAAGCAGCGAACATTCAACCCGTTCGACGCCACTCAATCAGCAAAGGCAAACGGTCGACGGTCGAAAGACAGCGACAATTGACGTTCGACGAACGCAGTGTGGTCGCAGGGTCCGTTTTCCTGACCGATTATGATTGCTCGACTGAAGGGGCGTACTGTGGCGGTACGAAGTGATACAATCCCGTGAATATTCTGATGTAACAATGATGACATCAACAAGTCAATGCTACCCTTAGGACACGATGTTGCAATATGATGCAATCTAATGCAATGCGATATTAGCTATTATATGATGCAAATGAGATGCTGTATGTAAATATGCAATTTTGAGCAATAAATCACTTCATTCGTTGCAAACACCAAGGTCCAGATAGCTATATTTTCCCGCCTTTTTTAAATAACTATTCAAATATAAGGTGTCGAAGACACCTAGTGTAATGTACACGGTGTACGCGACACCATTACTTGTGCTGCATAGTATGGCAATCCGACTATCGTGCATTATGGTATGGTCGTGATCACACAATGACAAATTTTACACATGGCGGCCGTTTTATAACATAAACGCCGCATAAGTTAAGACAAAACATGATCATCTTCTCAAATACTAAGCTATATTGACCGAATTGCCATATGTTGTTGACCAAATTTGCAAACTCTGGGAACTCGACTGCTGCAGTGAAGCAACCAGTCGTATTAATGATTTATATGTATATGCATTTCTAGTAAAATATGAAATACGAAAGGTAGTATTTGTAACACAATTTTCTGTTGTCCATATAAATATAATATATCCAAATTCATTCATTTTAGGGGGCAGATGGTTCCGGCAGGATGGTAGTATTGGGTCGTAGGACAGATAGGGTTACCAAAAATTTTGCTCAGTATTCCCAGTTTTCCCCAATTTTCTCATATTTTTTATAAATTTGCTCATCATTGCTATAATTTCCGTGCTTATTGAATGCACGAGGATGTGTTTCCTCGGTACGGAGGACGAACAAGTATGATTCAAGGTGTCTGATCCTCTGGGGCAACTATGGATATCTATGTATATAAAACATCAAAAAATGACGAAAATCCGACCGTCGTCCCACGTACAAAGCCCCTAAACCATGAAATTGAAGGGCACGAACCATAGTTCAGCTATTTAACTTTACATTTAAAGGTTACCTAAATCTTAAATGTACTTAACTTCAGCTGTGATGGCTCACTTGTACCTGTGGACACTTGTGGATCCATCTACCCGTCAGAAATCGTTTCGATATTGTAAGGTCGTTTGCATATGGTAGACAGAAAAGCGCCAGAGGTTATATTCCGGTGCTGATTTTGATAATTATTGATATCTTTGTTTGAATAAACGAGTGGCTGAGAGTACTGACAATTTTAATGGTGGCGAATTTTTGATTGAAGGCTGTATTTAGCAACCACGAATGTTATTTAAATGGTAATGCTTTGGCCTTAATCGCGAAAATAGAGAGTGGGATACCACAGGAAATGTCCCCTAAGAGGCATTTCAAATGCACCATTGAATGTGTACTTAAAATTTATTAAATATTGAAATAGAAGCGACCTTACTAAAAATAACTGCTATTTCTCTTCTTTTGCACCCGACGCATGGTTTCAACGTTTTTAACCCTTTACTTCATGAATTAGTTTGTGTTTCGATTATCGTTCGGCAAACTAATGCCGGCACAACTACTCTAATCCGAGAATTTGCGTTATAGTTGCCCTTGCTAACTGATGAGCTATGAAGACGTTGTTGCTCGGAACCTTAAACCCACCCCCAAGGAAACCGGATAATAATACGTAGCCAAATACACGTTACGCAACGAACTGTGTTGATGCACTACATAGTATGTGTAAGTTGCACCAGAACAACTACATGAGTTAAAAAGTTAACCATTTAGGCATTTGTTTGATTCGTTTCGCACATATTATTGGCAATTGAATAGCTAACAATTTATTGCAAAAAATGTAATTTGCAGTATGGGAAAACTGCCAAACTCGAGAATGATTCGTGAACATATGGAAAATTTTACCCTTTGAATTTCCTGAATCGGAAAATCGAGATCCCAACCTGTAAAATGGGCTTCATAACTTGCAAAAATCCAAAAACTATACGTTTACCACTGTGAAACTTGTTCATACAGAACCGGACAACGTAGCCAGCAACAATTTCGTTAGAAACCTTTCTGTCTCTGTGACGCGAATTTAACAAATAAACTATATTAACGAATATTACAGGTATTTCAAACGTTTAACGCGGCGTTCACGTTATAAAGGACCCACCATGTGAAAGTTTTGTCAACCCTGAGTGTCTCTGCCACCATCAATTATATGGTGTCTTGGACACCATAGTGGTTACGGTGGTATTTTAAGATAGTATACATAGGTACTGTACTGTCGATAATGGCATGGTGTAGACTACACCATAGAATTTTTAAAAAATATATGGTGTTAGCTACACCATGCTGTTATTTACACACTTTATGTAATGTGTTTAGGTATGGTGTCTTTGACACCGTTGCTAAAAACAATAGTCAGATCGTTACACTATAGTTAAGTTGATGGTGTCTCATACACCGTCTATTTATTAAATAGCGTAGGCATTAACTATGTGCCACTGGATGGTAAGATGTAGACTATAGGGGGACAAAACTTTCACATGCTGGTCCTTTATAACGTAAACGTAGCATAAATGTAAACAAAAATAGGGCATTTGCTGAATTAGTGTTGCTGTCTGAAATGTGCGTCCTATAGACTAGCAAATGCCTGATTCTATACGTACTTCCAAACAACAATCCATATAGATTTTGCTGCCAGTAATAAAAGTTTCCTCGATAAATGCGCAAATCAACAATGTCAATTATATGTAAATGTAATACTTAATTCCAGCATAAAAAGACTGTTAAGAAAAATAAGATACAGAGTACCAACATAACAAATAAAAGTATCAAATTATCGGTTTGTACATGCGACATCAGGACTAAAAATAGTATAGCACAATATAACTATATAACAAAAAGCTCTGCGCACTCTTTGTCACATTAACCGCGCGTTCGTGATCTCACGCATTACTTAGTCACTAATGTAGCTTTTGTGATTAAAATAGCGCTTCAGGTTGTGTCCATCGCGATCTTTGTGTTGCCATGCATTACACTCTGAAAATTTGGTCCAGCTGGAGCCTTCGTTCCCTATTTTTCCGCACACCGGATAGGGATCGTAAACTTCAGTGAACTAGATCTGCTGCAGCTTACGCTTCCTGTATTTTTTAGCTTACAATTGTTTCGGTGCTTGTGAGATGAATCACACCGGACACTACAAACAAGTTTAACAAAATTGTTGTAGCACGTGATTAAAGCTATTGATAAAAACAAAACCATACATAAAGAAACACTGTGATATTCTTTCAATTGGCTTCTTGGTATAATTTTATCGTAGTTTGCGGCCGAAGTTTAATCTCTCGTATGATCACTGAACACCTGAGTGTCTTATCTTAATACTGCTATCTCATTCCTGGGATATTCTATCTTTATGTTTGTCTCTCACCTCTGCGATTTGGCAAGGTTCCAGCATATTTCGCGTAGGATCGTTTTGGGACTGCAGTTAGATCATCATCGTCATGGTTCTCCCGCTTATGTCAAGCATTACGAGGATTAAAACATTAATGCTACATAACGTCCATCAATCGTGTTTACCTTAATATCATGAGCAGAAATTTAGATAATCTTTATTCCATACAGAGACGAGGGCAAACATTTTTCTTCGGCGGAGGCTTTTGTACGAAAAAATTTTTCGTTTGGGCGACTTATTAAGAAACTATGTTTGACACCCAAGTAAAAGACAGCCCGCGTCTTTGCGGGGTAGGGACAGGTCGACTCTGACCCGCTCCGTCCATACTCCCCTGTAGACATACAGTGCAAAAAACTCGCTATTGTAATAATAAAAACATTTGTGACATTTGTTAATCAGCTAATATTCTAGCTCACTCACAGGGTTTTTTTTACTGATGCGGCGATCGTAGATGAAAGGACATCCAGGAACAATTCTACGAAGATTTGTAATGTGGTGTCTGTTGACATTGATACCGTGGCGCTACCCGCAGCAGGGTGTACCACCTCCATCGTAACAAGATCGGCCAACTGACAGTCGGGCACGCCCAACTCCGCCGATTCCACGCTGGACGCTGCACAGAAGTTCGAATCGTTGATGACGACGAGCTCATTATAGCCGTTTTCCAGATGTCATTCATGCATTGCATACTCGGGACTTCGGTAATTTGTTTGCATTGCACCCTATATCGGCTCTACAGTCGGAAGAACCTTACTGGTACACTCTTGAGGGATTATTAAAAGATCAGTTCTCTCATAAATTTTGTAGAATGAATTTGAAGACTGATGAGCAACGTAGCAGCTTTGTGGAGTGGTGGCTATTGCCGGATTATGTTGTACTCCATTGACGTCTGCACAACTATTGACAACGAGTTCACGTCCAATATCGGACCGGAAGACTCTTGGAATTTCATCGCGTCGTCAAGATCCGGCTCTATAATTGCATCTGATGTGGCGTAAACTTCTGCGGGTATGGCATCGGGGTTCATCGGATGAACTCCGCAAGCTCTGAAACCGGGTACCGCGTTTTCCGTGCTTTCAGCCCTCAGCTACGCCCTGCTGCAGAGCCTTGGGATATCAGCAATGCAACTGTGGAAAAGTCACTCACTTGCCTTTTGTTCTACATATAGGTGTTGCAAATCTTCTTGAAATAAGCCTTGAAGGGTCCGTAGACGCATCTGTCTAGCGACTGCAGGTAGTTCGTGATGTGGGCAGGCAGGCACAGAAGTTCGATCGAGTTGACTGATGCCAGTTTGACCACATCCAAATCCGCATGACTTCCGTGGCCGTCGAGGATAAGAACCAATTTGTGTCCATATGGTACCACCGGCATGTGAGGTATGACGTGATGCATCCCATCCAAAAAAGCTCAACATTAGACCATCCGGAATTGGAAACGGACACCCATATACCAGCAGGAAGACAACATTGCTAAGTCTTGGGGATGATCTTGCCTTTGAAAATGATCATTGAAAGAACATATTGACCAGTCGTGCGCGCTACAGGCAGCAATCAATATTGTCAGCGCACCGCGATTTTAGGATAAGATCTTTGGCTGATTTCGAAGATAGGTGAAGGAGACAACCTTTCAACCTCAGTTAGGAACAATGAGCATTCATGACCCATCAACGTTCAAAATCAGATCTGGGCGATCAGTAACTCCTGCAGATCTGAAGACTTCCTCAAATGACGGAACATGACACCGGACAAGTTGTCCCATTTTATCCGGGTAACCTTACATATTATATGGGTTGCTCGGCCACCAAGCTAGCAACGTCTACTTTGACAAAACATTCCCATATAACAGCAAAGATTTAGCTCTCGATGAGTAGTGCACACTTATATGCGGCTGGGTGTTGCACTAGAATCTACCAAAGAAAAACCGTTTAAAAGCCTCTAGTATTTGACTTGTAATTCCGATATACCCGAATGATTTTTAAGAGCTTATGGATTTGGGAATTTTCAATTTTCTCGATACTGCGAAAGTGCCTGAAATTTCGAACGGTACAATATATCAGGGGAGGCAAGTTATCGTGGCATGCGGTTCCCAAGATTAATCAGAACTCTAACACATACACGTAAATACCAGTTATATATCACCAGCCTTCAAGGATAGACCAAAAGAATTTGTTTTATCATAGACGCCAGTCAGCCGCCCAAGATTTAACAAATTGCTATTGCAGTCCGTATTAAAAAAACATTTTTAAATGGTAGAAAATTATTTACTAGAAAATATTTTAGCATCGCGCCTCGAACACAAGGGACTCGCTTGAAAACGACGAAGTAAATTTGTAAAACAAAGGTAATAAACGATACTAAATTAATTAGGAGTTACTCGCTTGATTACGCTATGAATCGCTAAAACATGTATAATTTTTAACGTCATGCGTGGAAGATTAACAAATGCTTGTATAAAAAATGGTACGATTAAAGTGTACGAGAACCGATTTTAGTTTTACCAGTTTATGCCGAATTTAAGGCTACTAGTGTCAATGAAACAGATAACTTACTCGTTACTTTCTCATTGCATGCTGCTACAGCATCCCGTGGTCGCTTTTCGGATTGCGGTCGATGTGTCGCTTTCTTCTGTAGAGTATATCGCTGCTTTTTTGGAAATGTTGATAACTGTATTTGCTGAGGGCGCCAAATCATATCGTGTCGCCCGAGGATGTCGTGATGATGTAATGATTTTATTATATTTTATTCTATCCATGACCTAAAATACTGTCTTACTTATATGTAATCCTAAATTACTAGATGAACAAGGTTATATAGATTTATCGAATAGTTAGCTTTTGCTAAAAGATATCCTTCATTGGATTTAACCCAATTGCATTCAGCACTAAGTGGAAGAACAAAGGTGAAAAGATGTGCTGGTGCGTTACACCAGACTACCTACTAATAGACTAGCAATAACACTATGTTCGTACTATAAACTAAAACTACTCTACATAGCTCATTAGTGTATTATGATTCATACGCCAATCATTCACCGGAATTGCCGCCGCTCGTCTTCTCTAACTACTTATTCCCCAAACACTCCGAACGAGAAAGATGTGCAATCGCAATGTGTTGATTGCAATCAAGACGGCGGTAACAACCGCTTTGCATGTGACGAATGCGATAGCTGGGTCCATTACGCCTGTGCCGGGATTCCTGTTGGTCTGGCGACCAGCATTGATGGGTTCCACCGCGTCCTGGTACTTTGCGGAAAATACTTGACCGCCAGCCGCCAGCGTCGCAAATCCCGCCAACGCACAGCATCCGATGCAATGAACGCCAACCGCCTGGAACGGGGTCCTGACTACGATCTCTTGCTCAAGCTACAGGAAGATCTCGCTTCCCTGTCATCACAAATACGGGCTACAAATGAGGTAGTCCGTGGTCTCATCTCTTCGAATTGCGACAATCCGGATACGCCCAATGATCTACAGCCTACAGAAAGTGAGTCCTGGGCCACTATCACTTCCTGTAATTTGAGGCCCAATTGTCATGTTTCTTACGCTCCACCTGATGACGAAGAGGCAAAACACCGCCGATCGCTTGTTTTTCGGGGCTCGCAGCGTCATCAAATGAAACAGCAGCTATGCAGGACGTGGTAAGGCTTCTCGACCCATCGGCAACTGTTGAGAAGGCTTTTCGCATGGGCCACTTCCACAAGTCTAACCGTGATACCAATCGCCCACGACTCCTCAAAGTATGCTTTCATGCCTCCAGCGTTGCAAAGTCTTTTCTAAGCCAACTGCGCCGGCTCCGCAACAACCCTCAATTCAAACACGTATTTATCAGACGCTCAATGACAGATCACGATAGGAAACAACTAGCAGCGCTCAACTCCAAGGCGTTTTCACTAAACCGCGAACTAAATGCTGACACTAATAATACAGAAAAATATGTTGTTGTCAAAGAGAAACTCGTACTTTTTAAAAACTGTAGTCGCGTAAACGATCGCGTCGTTAAAGGCAGGTACGCTGAGTTAACCTACTCGATTCAATCGCTCAACGGCAAACTATCAGTGACTTTAAACTGAATGCGGGGACTGAACGTGAAGACGCTGAGTGCCCAATTAAAAACAACTCTCAAGCTTACCAAAACACTCGTAAAGATAATTTCAATCATAAAGATACTATTAAGTGCAAACATTTTAACGCCCGGAGCTTGTGCAATAAACTTACAAACCTTTATGCACTCTTAGATTCTGACCAATATGACATAATAGCAGTTTCTGAAAACTGGCTAAATAACTCTATTCCTGATTCCATGTCAGATGCTTCGCACCGATACAATATTGTTCGTAAGGACATGGAGCACTGTCGGGGTGGAGGCGTTGCCTTGTTTATAAAGACACCGTTGCCATTCACCACGATAAGCGACACTATAATATTCCAAATAAATCAGGAAATTGTGGCTGTTGATCTTGAAATTCCTACGAAACATAAACTCATTTGTGGATATCGCGCCCTTAATAATGATCTGGATTATTGTACCGCTATTGTTAATATTATCAAATATTTATCGGTGTTTCATAGCCTATTACAATAGTTGGTGACTTCAATCTTCCAGACATTGACTGGTTAAGTAATTCATGGTCCAAGAATAGCCTATGCGAAACATTTATGAACGGCATATGTTAATCCGGTCTGAGCAACTCGTTAACTTTCCCACCCGCGAAAAATATACATTGGATATTGTTTTAACGACTTGTGCTTTAAATGTACCCCTTGTAGAATATAGCGAAACTTTTATAAATTCTGGTCATTTTCTGTTGACTTTACAATAACTGGTAACTTTTCAGAAACATTGCCAAATATTGACCATGGATTTAACTTTAAAAAAGCCAACTTTTCAGCTATCAACTTGTATTCAGCGAATATTGATTGGGATTCACATATGCACAATCTTTTCACTGTGGAAGATAAATGGGTTTGTTTTTACAATATGTTGAATACTGCTTGTACATTGTATCTTCCGAAAAAGTCCTGCCCGGTAAACTTTTCAAAAACAAAGTATCCTAAGCACTATAAAAAGATGTTATCTCTAAAACTATCTTTGTGGAAAGAGTGTAAAATATTAGGTAATTTTGCTCCGTATAAATTATATAATAAAAACGCTCTAAAGCGATTTTCACACACTATAAAAATCAAGAGCATAAAATCTTGAACTCCGGTGACAAAAATAAGCTTTTCAAGCACGCGAATAATAAGTGCTTTGCAAAAAATGATATTAGCGCCTTAAAAAACTCTGAATGAGACCTAGTTACAGATGATTATTTACGCTCATAGCTGAACATTTTTCTAGTGTATTCACTATAGATGATGGTAACCTTCCCGAATTGAGGTTTCAAACCTTACCTCGAATTTTTCATGGGTAACATTTACACCTGCGATGGTTCATAAATTTTTGAAAAAATTGAGAAAAATAAACACAGCCATTCCACTGATGGCTTTTCACAATTTTTCTTAAAAGAACTTCGAGATGTTATTTGTTATCCTCTCTCACATTAATATGAACAATCATTTATTAATGGTATTATGCCTTGTATGTGGTCTAAATCGGATGCTGTTGCTACATACAAAAAAGGAACATCTTGTAACTCTTCAAATTACGTCCCTGTATCATTGCTGTCAAGTTGTTGTAAGCTTATGGAATCGATTATTAATGAACAGCTGTTAACATATATTTCATCTTTTAACTTTATATCAAAAAATCAACATGGCTTTCTATCAAAACGCTCGACATGTACACAAGTTTTGGAATGTTTTGGGTCGGTTTCACTTGATTCTGGAAATAATGTTGCTGTTGTTTACATTGACTTCGCCAAAGCGTTTGATACTGTTTCACATTAAAAGTTAATTCATAAACTTTCTTCTTACAGTATTTCAGGTCATATAAAAACATGAATAGGTGCATTCATAAATAACAGACAGTTTCGTGATAAAATTAATGGATCTTTTTCAGATTATCATTTAGTAACCTCTGGCGTTCCTCAAGGTAGCGTACTGGGTCTTCTTTGTTTTTATTGCATATCAATGATATTGTCAACGATTTACCTATTGTTAATTGTAAAATTTTCGCTGATGATGTAAAACTAGATATTCATTTTTCTCCAGAGAATAACGTGCAAGCATCACTTTTTTGCAAAATGCGCCATCTAACGTTGAAAATTGGGACAAAAATGGAAACTTTCTGTATCCGTGCCAAAATGTACTTTATTACGCCTGGGAAAATTAATGTCAAATATTAACTATTCTTTGAATGGTCAGATTCTTCCTGCTATTAATGACTGTAAATACCAAGGTGTTCACGTCAGTCCCGATCTTGAAAGTAAACCTTCATTGCAGAACTATATCCAAGCGCTCATATCAAGAAATCAATATTTATTTCGTTGTTTTTTTAACAAATGATAAAGGCGTTCTTTTAAAATCTTACTTAACATATGTAAGGCCGGTACTCGAATATGCTTCACAATTTTGGTCACCGTGTTATTTAGGAGAAATTGATATGATCGAAAGAGTTTAGCGTTATTTTACGCGTCGTTTATTTACTCGTTTGGGCTGAGAAATAGTGTCTTATAATGAACGTCTCAAAATGTTAACTCTTGAATCCCTCGAGCTATGTCGTATGTATTTCGATCTTGTGACAGTATATAATTGTTTAAACTATAATGTTGATTCATGTAGTAACTTATTTGAATTATCATATGATACTCAAACTAGAGGACATTCGATGAAATTGCGCAAAAAGAAATTCAAGACCAATATATTAAAATACTCGTTTAGTACAAGAGTACTGGATGTATGGAATTCATTGCCAGAAATAGTTGACAACCAACCACTTATTGCAGCGAAAAGCTGAAGGTCATTCAAAAATCCTCTGAAACAAGTCCACCTGGGTAGCTTTTTACATTACAACAGAAACCTTTAAATAGATGCTCAGGAAACAATCCCCCTCCTATTTCATATAATATAGGTTAGATGTAAGTAGGGATTTAGCTCTTTCTAACTTTCTTTTATTGATAAAATTATTATGAATGTAATTTGACAACTATTTTTGATTTTGCATTTCACTGTTTTATTGCTTATTATGAACTTTTTTATGCACAATTAATTTTCAATAAATATATGTTGTTATTTGTTGTTCATGACATTGAGTGATATTTTTTCAAGAAAGTGTAACAACATTTAAAAGCACGGAAAACTTATAGCACATCCATAGCACTCTGAAAGTCTCGGGCAGTTACGTCGGATGTCGGAGTTAAAATTACCACTAGCCTCGTATATCAGCTTGGCCACGTTTTTGAATGACAATGGCACGATACCGTGCGATCTTAAAACTAAAAAATTGGACCAAGTTAATTATCAACATTATACAAATGATGATGAAGTATAGCGCATGGTAAAAACTTCTACTGTTCACAGAAATTCGCGAAAGTGGTAATGTAATTCACACACTGACAGATCCGAAAACATTATTACAACCTGTGATAAAATTAAAGGACTTAGAAATTGCTAAATACCTTAAACAACATCTCATGCAGCCGCGGCATCATATGACGTAAAAATATGAAATACACCTGCTTGTATCATGGTTATATTGATATGATTAAGCCTAATTGAAGTAAAGCCATTTATTTTAAGAATAAAACGGTTTTCTCACACATGGTACCCTCTTCCGGTGTACAAACTCCCCATCCAAAAACATCTTCCCAATTTTGATTTCCCTCTCTTATATGACGAATCCGATTTTTATCAGTTAGTATTAATTTTCGTAGCACGTATATTTTGCAAATATGCTTTTATTAGACTCTGTGTCGTGCCATGCGAAGTATTCGGGTTCGCAACAGCAAAACACGAGGTCTATTGTTACCCTCGTGCAAAAATGCGTGATTCACAGAGATTAGTGTGCACGAATTGCAACAAGTTTAAGCTATTGCTACGACGATATATTCTGAAATTGTTATTGCAGCGCATTATGTGTCTCATTTCTAATTCCATCAATCAAATACTTATATGATAACTACTTGTAAATATATGCCGCGCTAAGACCGTAGAGCTAAATAAAGTTACTTAACTGTTAATGTTGTGATATTCATTTATGTAACGTAAGGCTCCCGATTCCAGGACGTTACATTACGCAATGAGTGACAACCACTAAAATTTTTGCATATTTTGGCAAACAATAAATAGTCTACAAGGAGCATACATTACCAGTGTGAAATTAGTATAAACTAAACCGAACTACTTTGTAATAA
>JASANE010009524.1:0-82932 GCA_030248225.1 Trileptium ribeirensis | reverse complement strand
GAATAACATTTTGGATCTTATTTTTTGCACTGACGATATTGTCACAACAGTGGATGTCGGTCCTGGTCTTGGCAAAAGCGATCACTTCGTTGTCTTTTTTGACTTGAAATACACGCCCAATAACGAAGTTCGAGAGAGCAAGCTCTGCTGGCACCGAACCGACTGGATCGGTTTGTCAAACTATTTAACTGCGAATCTTTGAGTTTGTGAATCAATGTCTGTCAATGATATGTGGTCTCACATAAGCACCACTATAAACTGCGCTATACCGATTTATGTCCCGTTAGTTAGTCACAACCCAAAACGCTATCCACACTGGGCTGATTACCGATGCCTACAGGCATTAAAAAGACAGAAAAATGGGTTTCGTTCGTTTCGACGGCAACAAACAGAGTCTGCCTGGCTAAACTATCGTCGCTTAGCAATTGCCGCTGACATTGAAGTGCGCAGGTCGCGCCGCAAATACATATCATCACTCGCGTGCGCAATAAATGTTCGCCCTAAATTATTTTGGAGTCATGTAAACTCTTCACGTAAACTAGTCTCTGTATCACTGCAGCTTGAGTCAGGAAATACTGTTCTATCAGACCCAACTAACGTTGCAAATACTTTCAATAATTTCTTTGTGTCAGTGTTGACCAATGAGGGGGCTTCGAACAACTATCCAACCCCACCATGTCGCACCGAAGCTGCTATTGATAATATATAATTTACACCGATTAGAGTTTTGCGCGCACTTCGTTGCCTCAAGCAACAATCTTCCCCTGGTCCTGATGGCATTCCAAACCGATTATTATCACATTGTGCTACTGCACTTGTACAACCCCTCAGCATGCTCTTTAAAAAGTCATTCGCCTTGGCCAGCTTACCTCAAGACTGGCTTCGTGCCAATATTATTCCCATTCACAAGAAGGGTTCCAAAATGAGTCCCGGGAACTATCGCCCTATCAGTCTAACTTCGTCGTGCTGTAAATCTATGGAATCCATAGTTAAACAAGACATAATGGCTTTCGCTACTGACAATCAACTTTTGTCACCGTCCCAGTTTGGTTTCAGAAGTCGACGATCTACAACTCTTCAACTAGTTGATTATATTCATGTCGTCACCTCGTATATAGATGCAAACAGCTGTGCGGACAGTGTTTTGCTTGATCTAAGAAAGGCCTTTGATGTAGTTTCTCACAAATGTCTACTACTCAAATTAGAAGCCCATGGAATCAAAGGTATATACTCTGCTAGAGTGGATAAGTGCATTCCTCACAAATCGTACTCAATCGGTTATAGTCAACGGCAAATGATCCTCACCGGCTCCAGTTAAGAGTGGCGTCCCACAAGGGTCGGTACTTGGTCCTGCACTCTTTTTGTTTTACAAAAACGATCTAGCTGATAACATGAAATGTCTCGTTTGGAACTTTGCCGATGACATATGTCTTTTGAAAGAAATAAGCCGCACCAACCCCGCAAATGATACACTCAGCCTTCAAAGCGATTTGTCTACGTGTAGCACATGGGCTGAAGCATCGAAAATGTCATTCGCTGTAGACAAATGTGCCATTCTGCATTTTGGACGCAATAACCCCGAATTTACATACACACTCTGCAACGAAACTGCCCAATCAGCGACTCTGAAAGGTACCTTGGCCTTCTATTGTCAGGTTCACTGAAATCGGTGGAACACTGTCGGCAAATAGCTGCTGTTGGCCACAAGGTTGTATCTATGATTGCTCGTGGCTTTGGCATTCTTGACAAACAACCCTTTTTGTTGCTCTATCAAGCTCTGGTCCGTCCAAAACTGGAATACGCCAGTCCGGCATGGTCACCCTATCACCGACGAGATATACTTTTTTGGAAAAAGTTCAACGTAGAGCAACAAGATTGGTTCGTGGTACCTCCGGTATGGATTATATGCAACGCCTACGATTTTTGTCGATACAATCACTTGAAACTCGACGAGCACGAGCCGATCTGATTCACACTTATCAGCTACTTCACGGCACTTTGATTATGACTTCTCACGAATATTCACTCTTGCTAATAACGACATCCTGCGCGGACATGAATTCAAGCTCTTAAAACCGAGGGCACGCGTCAACGCCTACTTCTATAGCGTTGCTTTGCGTATAGTCCGCCCATGGAACGCTCTGCCGCGTCATGTTGTGTCTGCGCCCAGTTTAAAAGCTTTCAAAAGATGCCTCCATGTCTCGGGCGCGCTGCCTGAACTCTGATGTTCGCTCCGCCTGTCTTTTATTTTCAGTCCTACAACGCGGTCCCCTGCCGACTGGGGACGACAGACCGGTCGTGGAACTATTCAATTGCCTTATCTTCCCAAAATGGTATGCTATGATTTCCACGATCCTGGTAAGAATAAAAGTGTCAGCCTATTTCTAGCTTTTTCTAAAAAAATTGCTTATTTTTCAATGAATAATTAGTTTACTTCAATTTAGACTGATTTACCAAGTTTGCAAGCGCACTGGCGGGTGCTTGACGCAATTTATGTTAGCCAAGCATACCCTAAGTACTTCTGCGTAAGCCATACTCTGTTACCGAGTTGGACCGGTTTAATTCAAACGTATCCCACAGACTTCTGATGTATAAAAAGCTGCTATAAGCATCCACATGGCTTTGATTTAACAAACTCCTGCAGGTTATTATGAAAAATTCCTGCTCAAATTATGTGCCCTACTTACGTTTCACACGGCAAATTGTTTAGTTAAGCTTTTGTTTTGCTTGGTTGTATTGGAGCTTATAAAAACTACCTGATATATATAGTAAAACAGATGAAAGAAGAAATGAAGGTATAGTAGATTTAAAATGCATTTAATCATAGCGCTTTAAAAGCAACATATTCATGATCAGCGACATAGAATATCACCGAGCGCAACAATTAGCAACTCTGAAGTGATTTTAAAATTTGTATAATTAGCTAAATAATTAATTATATGCTAATTTAATTAGCATATACGTTCAAGTTTAGAGCTTCAGAAATATCTTATTCGTGATCAGTGACATAGAAACCTCTCGGGTGAAATTATTTTTCATTTATGAGCACTTTGAAAATTTTCAAAAAATTAACTAATTAAGCGGAGCGAAGCGTTTTTGTTTTCATCAGAGGGGGAAAAGTCGGCACCGTCTGTGCGTCCGTTGAACTCCTCACTAACTACTGGGCCGATTTAAAAAACTTTTTTTTGTTTGTTTGAAAAGCTTAATATCGGACATATGCATGACATATAGATTTTGTCAAAATTTACTTCAGTTAATTAGTAATTAACTAATTAGTTAAGCGTGTCAGCCTATTTCTAGCATTTTCATAGAAAAATATTTTTCAATGAATAATTATTGTAAAGGTATTATTTTGCTCTCGTTGTGCTGATAGTGAATCTGGTGTTTATTACTACGTATTCAGAGATGTTAAAAATAATGCTAATTAGTTAATTACTAATTAATTAATTACTAGTTAATTATTTATTAATTATTAGCAAATTTTTTTGAAAATTTTCAAAGTGCTCAGAAATGTATAAAATTGCACACGGGGGGAAATTTTTTTACATCATGGTTGTTAATTAGTTAAATAATAAGCTAAATAGTTGATGTTGCTAATTTTGTTTTTTAATGTTGATGTTACTAATTAACTGCTATTTTAGTTAGCGAGCTTTTTGCATGGTGGATTTTGCATGGTTTTTGTAATTTATTACGTTTACTAGATTTATTGTCATGTCCTGGAAGGTTGATAGCTTGCACTTGGGTAGTTGTCGGGTATGGGAAATTGTTTTCCGGTGTTAGTTTTGTTCTGACGTGTGCGTTATTGTGTGATATCTACATATAGTATATCGACATATGCTATCGAGAGCTGATTGGCTGTGCACGCAAAAGGCGCACGTGTATGTATGCTTCACTAAGCTCTGCAATCTCGATAGAGTTACTAGTTAATAATAATAATATCTGGATATAATGTATCGCTTAACGCAACGCTAAGCATTAGGACGACATTTTTCAGCTGTTTGAGAGAATGTGTACTTGCACATGTTTTCGATGAATTTTGGCACTAAATGCTGCGATGTCAAATCTGTTTTGCACAAATATGTCTGTCGTGAATTTTGCATCACGCCGACTTAGCTAGACGGTCCAGCGTTAACTGATACAAATTATGCTAATTACCGTAATTAGAAACTATGCATTATTGTTATTTATAATTTTGAAATGGTTTTAGCGAAAGCTAATTTGCACATTAATTTTCGTTAATATTCAGTTTTAATCATTGTCATATTGCCATTTGAGTGCTAACGCTATACAGCATTCGTTTGATTTCTAGTCACGGAAATTTATTATTTTAGTGCTGTTAGAAATAAAGAACCAACTATATAATGCTTAGTTCGGTGGATTAGCATATCGATCTCGCATTTCTTCTCCCCGATCTCATGGTTTAAACTAACGATGAGACGGTTACTGGTGGTAACGCTTATTTTTAGGCGGACCGTATATCATCTACACGAAGAGTAGCGTTCTTGTTATCGAAGGCCGTCGATTTATATGTTACTGCCGGCAAATGCGTTTGTTACTTGGGCAAAGCGTTACAGCATTTGTGGTGTTGGAGCTTTGTTAATGGAACTCCGCCGACATGTATAAATATTTTGTGAAATTTTGCTAACTGTTTTATAGTAAACTAAATACTTGCGTGTGTTTTTCGTACGGGCCATCAACAAATAGGGTATAAGAACTCATAGGCGTGAGCACAAGTTTCATAACATACGATGCACTGATAAAAGCACATTGGCTTCTGCTTCTCAGCAACGAACCTTTATCTTTAGTGACAAACAAGTGGTTCTATAGCCACTGATATCCATTGTGGAAAGGGTTAGCACGTGGCGCGACGCCGTCACATTAGCTAGGCTGTATTAACGGTGCGAGGTTTTTTACAAGTTGCATCATTAGCGGTGCATGTCGAATATAGCAGCTTTGTAACTGCTGTGAAGAATCCATAATTAAAAAAGCCTCGCTCAAGACTCAACCCCCAAGTCCCTACTTCTTGTGCCGTCTGGTTATGTAGACTTTTAGTGGAGAAATGAAATGAATTATGTCGAATTTAAATAGATAATTTATTACCGACATCATGAGACAGTTCAGTAGATCAGCTCATGAAATGCGCCTTTTACTAATG
This sequence comes from Trileptium ribeirensis, assembly GCA_030248225.1. Lineage (NCBI taxonomy): Eukaryota > Metazoa > Nematoda > Enoplea > Enoplida > Thoracostomopsidae > Trileptium > Trileptium ribeirensis. Next base: position 77,777 of record JASANE010009524.1, on the reverse strand, counting down.
AAGTACGGCTTACTGCGCATTGATTGCCGATCAAAAACAATATATAAATTAATTTTTTTTATTTCAAAACAGAAATCAGATAGATGATAATCATATCTGGTTTTAAAATTTTTTCGAATCCTGATATTAGGGTCCCTTGCTAAAGCCTATTAAATAGATACATCCTTGAAGCCGTCTCTATTGGAAAAACCGGGAAAAATTACTTTGGCGTGGGGGTTAGTTGAATTACAATATTAGCAAAGTTTTAGGTAAAAAATTTTTCGAAAACCTCCTTATCAGTTTGCCATGAGAAAAACAATTATATCCGCTCTAAACTAATTCCTCGTCATGAATATACACGTAACTTTTTCTCTTGCCGTGTTATTTCCAAGGGGAATTAGCTACCCTTGGTTGTGGTCACCGCCCCCTCCGTAGCCTCCTTCAAAGTGCGTTTGCATTCATCTGGTTCGATCCCCGAGCTATAGCGATTTTTTTGGCGCTGCCGTCGTTTTTGTTTTCAATTTACAGAAAGAATTCATCGTATACAATCAACAGCCAGGATTCCGGCTCCTGGCTATATCCATCAACCACTGATCATGGATTGGATTTGTAATCAATGCCTTACGATGGCCAGTGGTTGATCCGAAGTATCCGAACAAGTAATTAAAAACCGTGTCAGAAACACACCAAAACGCATTTGTTGGAGTGAAAAAGCTATTTTAAAGCAAATTTTGACAAAATTTTGGCTTCACGATAAAATTTCAGTACAAATTTTGGTAAAATTTCATCTCATTTGGGTGTTTTTACCGAGTGGAAAATTTTGTCTAAAGACGATAAACCGGGGAAGGCCAAGATTTTGCCAGGGGCCACGAACCGGCAAGCACCCGGTTTTTGCCAGGCGGCAGTAGAAAATGACTGGGCCCCCAATTCGCATAGCCCAGAACTGTGCCTGTTATCCCTCATGTAACCAGTATATGCAGTGAACGAACAACGATGCTTCTTTCGTATCTTGTAAGCGGTTACAAGCAAAGGCGAATACCGTCCCCCAATTTGTGCGAAGACTTAACAATTTTTTTCAGGTGCCCACGAATATCTCACACTTAAAAGGTGTTAAATATATAGTTAAAATTTTTTTGCTGGTCGCCTAATTCGTAGGGTAGAGTTTAGTGTACGTCGTTTTCATCGATGATCGTCTGAGTCGTACGTTTGCAAATTAAGGATTTTTACCAAGCGAAATTTCATTTTGGCTAATACAGTTTTGCAGCGGAATGTCGTTTGTAGCATACCAGGGGCGCTGGGATGATGGACCTGGGAAGGCCCCTCAACTCTCCAGCATAAATTTTGATTGCTCGACTGTACCTTTACAGTCGGATAGGTCCCCACATTTTGGGATTGCCCCTCCCTGCTCAAATTTCAAAATATTACAATGTCACTGTATATGGACACATACGCATGTTGTTTAAACTCAATCTCTCGAGTTTTGTTCGGATTTATTTTTTCATGTACGGATACAACTCTATCCATGAAGCTGATTGACCTATATAAACATTGTTTTGTACATAATTATATTTAGCTGTAGTAGTATTATTAAATAAAAAGTTACTATCATAAAGCTAGGCACGGCACATAGGCGTATTGTGTATATTTATTTATTTGGGAACTATATTTGCGTAGAAAAAAATCGTTGCAACTCTATTATAATCCATTATTTTCTAGTCGATTTTTTGATAGCAATTATTTTTAGTTCCTTGTGTGTATTCATTCATTGATAATTTTTGTTTTTTAATTTTGTTGTTTCTTTTTAACATTAGGATAATAGTGTAATCGAGGACTACATAGATATATATTATATATACGTGTCTTCTAGTGTATTTAAAGGATAACATTTGTAATATACAAGGTACTTAACTCGTAATATTTGGGATGCACTTTTGTCTTATTGGTGAGCATGGATGTGAATCTCTGAACAATGGATGTACTATGATATTGTTAGTGCTAAATTTTTTTGACGTGTTTAAATCAGTGATAAACTAGAGCTACGCTGTGATTGTTGGGTTGAAACGGGCAGGTTAGCTAGCTATTTTATTCGTGTATAAAATAAATAAATTTTGATATTTTAAATAGCGCAGTCGTGAAAGTTATATTTTGAATTGCACTCGCAATCAAATGACCCCTTAGTAGGAAACTATCATGGGTTTCTAGTCACCATCACTAAGGTTTCACTTAACCAGTTTGGTATATATACGTTATTGTGGTACTTCTATCAAACACTTAAAACTAAGACATCAGTGGCGGACAAACTAATGTTTGATGTGACCTAGTATTTATCACTAGACTTGCGGTCAAGTGATGGCGTTTACGTAATGGGGGTATATATGTGTTCGTAGACTTGGTGTTTTTACTAATTTTGTTCGGAACTGAAGTCGTATTCATATTGCGTCCGGTCCGATACCGCACACCACGTACTTTTTTGTCAGTCCTTGAGCACTTTGTCGTGTCGCTGAGGTCGCATGTAGAGTAAAACAAAGAGAACACGCACAAAAAATTTAACAAATAAAATAAAAAATACAGCGCAATGAAAAAACGCCAAGCTTAGTGAGCAGCAGTGTGGCGTTGGCAATTCCTGTCGCGAATTGCGAACTGTAAAACAAACTGATTGAACGTACTGACATTAGATGAAATGACATTGCGTCAATTTGTATAGACCCATTTACTGCAATTATGAAACCAGTTTTATGCCTTATTTGCATAAACTGCGATATTTTCATTCATTACATCGCCCTCTTCGTTAAAGACACAACCAATGAATTGAATTGAAGAACCGAATCTCTGGGCGTTGGTTAAAATAAACCGACTTGATAAGTTTCTGCCCGCCAAGCGCTTCCCATGCCAGATGCATGGCATAACACCTCTATGTTTGCTTGCGTAGTGTGTGTCGAATGGGTAGATGTCGTTGATTGGCACAAACGCTACTTTGTTCGTTGAGAACATTGGACAGCTGTTTTGTATGTAGGTAGCTTGCGATTGTTTGGCGCTGTTTTGATTTAATCCATCACGGTAGCAGGTCATAACAGACAACCAGGAAATTTTGGCAGCACGATGGATTCATGCGAATAGAGGTCTGCCTTGGTGTGGTGGTTTCGAATCTCATTGTGCAGTTGCGCCTGCCGTCTCGTTGAATAGAAAGTGAGTCTTCCAAAACACGCAACCTTACATTTGTCGATGGACAGCTTCTTTGTTACGCCGTCAGCGTTGATTGTGATTCCAGATTGAGGAATCGAATTGTGAATGCCGATCGGAAGTAAATATATATGTTTGAGTGATTTAAACCTTGGTATACATTCGTGCAGGAATCGGTTGCTGCTGAAGAAGTCGTTATATCCACAATAGGGTGCTGCCGTTGTACCGGTGTATAACACGTGGTCCCAACAGGTGAAACAATCGATGACATTGACGAGGTAACGATAACCGTTTGATAGTGGCAAATGACCTACGATATTAGTGTGCCATCTACTACGTTGCTGCAATATCGCCTTTTTGTGCCTAAATCCGCACGAAAAACTTATCAGTGAATACTATAAATTTTTACAAGTCGTTAAATTTGTGCGTTAACGTTTTGAAAAATGAAGTCACTAACAAATATGGTAGTTGGGTCGGGTTGAGGTGTATGCTCGCATGCAGTTTCGTTGGTACATAGCTTCAGATGCTTGTAATGTTAGCGATATGTTGTTATTCCAAGTTTATTTCTGGGAGTTGACATAGGCCTGCTGTGCCATGCGAACAACGGGGATTACGCTTGACACACCATATTGCACAAACACTAATTGTGTAAATTGTACAAACAGTAATACGTACCTCTCTTCCCCATGAGGTTTGATTATAACTGGAATTGACACCATTGACAACCGTTTAGTGAGTTGCTTCTTTCCTCATACCGACCATGAGGAGAGCTAACCTCGCCAGTGCGAGGCGTGTTGAAATTCCTCATACGGACTCATGAGGAGATCTAACCTCGCCAGTGCGAGGCGTGTTGAAAAAAAACAAAAGCAATTAGTGTAAGACATTGCATTTATGTAGCCCATGCTTGAACGATGACACCGACCGCGCTGCCACTACACTTTCAGGAAGAGAATTCCACAAACGAACGATGCGGTGAGGGAAAAAATTGGATCGGATATCTAATCGTGGAACATCGATCGTCTGCAACTTCATACTATGTCCGCGAGTTTGACCATAATCCAGGTTTGAAGAAACGGCTATAATCGATATCAACCAAATCATTCGCCATTTTGTAAGTCAATATCAAATCAGATTTAAGACGACGCACTCGCAAGGTCTGTATTCCTAGAAGATTTAGCCGGTCTTCATATAGATAAGTGACGGAGATTACGCATCAGTTTTGTTGCATGACGTTGGACTTTTTCTATTATAGCAATATCCCTTTCAGAATAAGGGCACCAGGTACTAACAGCATACTTGACTTGCGGCCGCACGAGAGCTTTATATAGTTGTAGCCAGACTTGTTTAGTCCAAAACCTGACTGTATGTTTCAACAGAAAAATTGTTCGAATTATAGTACATTAACAGGTAAAACCTGACCTGACTGCCATTTTTAGTTATTAATTTTATACCGGGGAAGTTTTGCTTATATTGGGAAACACCTGGCTTTCTTTGCAATGTATGATTATCTTAATTGCGCGTGGTCGTAATTACTTTTGTGCGGTGTTTATTTACATCCAAACACGCACATGTACGTAACATATATACTGTATTTTGTTTGCATGTCGTCGTTTGATGCTTTCAAACACAATATAATTGTATTGTTATTATTACACTAATAATATTGATTAGGAAACGGAGAATGGTTATAACGCACAACAGGGTTATTTTCGTTTAAAGTATTGTCTCAAGTTTGCAGGTCGGCCAAGAACATAGAAGCAACGACGCCATTTGGTGGGGGGGTGTTTGCGGCTCGAAACATAAATTAACTTAATGTGTTTTCACCTTGAAACCTGTGAAAATCTCGAAAAAAATTACTCGAAGCGGGTGTGCGAGACCTCTCTTTTTGTCGCACGCGAACGGGCTTGACGTCGCATTTTTTCGAAGAAGTGGTAATCTTTGAAGGGATTTCTACGTTGTAGGCCGTAACACTTGCCGCATTTGATGAATATCACGCAAATACAATTGCTTTTATCGTATTCAATAACGCTGCAGGACTGTGTCGAAGCTAAATTGTGGTACCAAAAAAATAGTGAAATTTTGTCACTTTTTTAAGATGTAGATGATTAGAATGTGTCCATAGGTCTGTTCTGTAGGGTTAGTGAAGACGATAAAACATACCCAATACAGAGTTACAACGATGCAGCCAGCGTGTTTACAATGTTATACGTATAACACTATAATCCTATCGTTCACCCAAACAAGCTAGAACTTTGAAAAAAAGAAAATTTCACTTTTTTGGGGACATTTTTACATTTTTCTGGTTGTGCTAAGCGTTCAACTATCTTGACCAATCAACACCCACCGTCTTCAAATGAGGCCAGTGAACAGTTGTGTTGATTGATTTTGCGGTATAATGTCTGTTTGCACGTGCGTCGATATTCGTTAGCCTTGCGAGCCTCCTTTACGAACCTAACAAAAGCGTCTATATAGCTCCATAGTTTGCGTGCTCCAGTTCTATTTGTACAACCTTGGTTCGATTCCTGGCGCCGGCATGAGTTTGTCTAATATTGTTTGATACATAAAAAATTGGGCGTTAAAGGGTAAAAGTCTTATATTGGTTAACATAAAAACAGTATATAAATACTGTTTGCTTAAAACGTGTACGTGTTTCATTTAAGCTTAATTTATTGTCCTATGTTTTTAGTTGCCGCACCAAAAATGCTTCCGTTTTAATATTAAGACAGAATAATAATATGAGGCTTATAGTTACATATTGCGTACCCGTACTTACTCTTTAATCAAATCGGTGGTCTGTTCTTTTATTTTGGTAATTAGAAGTTTTTTGATAACTGGTTTCGCGACGTGGCTCTAGGTGACCACATCTATTTCGATTTTCTATTCTTGGCCGGGAAAATCGAGGTCTGGCCTTTAATGGTCCTAAATTGAAGTCTTAAGCGAAACAAATTTACGAAACTGGAAAAGCACGATGGCTATCACAGCGCATTCGCGAAAAAAGTGATTACAATTGCGACTACTTATGAAGGAGAAATTGTTACAGTTTTTAGCCCGCAGTGAAAATTTTGAGGGATTTTTGGCTGAAACCGTAACAAATTTGCCAATTTTTGTAGCCCAACAGAGAGAAATTTGGTATTTTTAGTGGCTCAAGAAATTACTATGGTTGAGTTGAGGGCCTAAAATGTATTGGGGAGCATGAACTGTGGGGATTTGAGGGAGGTCGAAATGCTTGAGACCCTCTGCGCCCTATTTGGAGAAGCCAGCGTAGTATTTAGATCTCGTATTTGTCCTCTATTTTAAAAGTGTCCTCTATTATCGTCTAATTTGCACATTTTCTCCTCTAGTCCTCTATTTTCCTTCTTTCTCTAGCATAGTTTATTTACATTTCGTCGATTACATCAGCCTTTCGTATGAACGACTTTTACAAACCTTTGAAACAAAGAAGCCATGATCCATGTGTTGTGGGATAAGATCCAAACCCTCCTGCTAGATTACATGCGCACTTCTGAAATGTATTCGGAGAGGCCTTGGGAAATGGACCTTGATGACTAAACTATTTTTCTTTCCTATAAGCAAGTTGAGCTGGGTACAAATGCGATGTTGCTTCAAGATAAGTTGCCCGAACACTAGCAAACTTCGCAGTCATAGCTGATCTTAATAAGGAGCAAATCACGTTGCTGAAAAAGACCAAAAAATAAGATTCGTTTGCTTTTGCTGTCCTCTAATTTTCTGACGACTGAGTGCGACATCTGAAGCGATAGACGCTGTAGGAGAAAAGGAGAACCATTATACTGCACAAACGTTCGACACGATATTATCTACAGTAATGTAATGATGCAAAATGTATAGTGGTGCTGTAAATAATATATACGTATATATGGCATCCATTTCAATAATAATAATTTATAAAAAATAAATTTTCGATGCTTACAGCAGCACACGTAATGTTTCGATCCTACATTATTATTTACAATTCAACTGAAGCTTAACCGACGTTACGTTTTAGCAAAGCAGACCGTCTGTACTGACTGCCTAGTTGGGTGGACACCAGATTATATACTACATTTTACATACGACGTTCATTGAACGGTTTTACGTTCAATGCAGTATCTCTATAGCAAACAAAAAATATAATACATATACACATTATTTGGCAGTATTCCGAATATAATATATATAACCACTGCTTGAATTTTACAATATGTGGGGTTTGCATTTTTTTGTATAGTTAATACATTCGATAGGTAAATAGTTGGGTTGTTTTGGAATTTCATCACGTTTGTTTATTATTATATGCTATTATAATATAAAGGTTTTCAGATAATTTAAGCATGTTTTTCAAAGATTTTTAAGCCAAAAATATACTATATATTATAGGCAAGTTTTGTTCTCATGGAACAGGCTAACTCTTGTGGCTGCCTTGAATCTATATAATTCACTTTTTTAGCTTGTAGTTGTGCTAATCTATGGACGTTATCTATTGATGCGATAAGGTTTTTGTAACAGTCGCGTCAGCTACAGAATTTCAAACCGTTTCCTGGAGCAAAAGATTTGTACTTTATTTTAGACGCTTTGTTTACTTTTTTGGAATTTGTGGTATTTTTAACTGGACGTAGACAGGATTTGCATTTGAGTGGGGGGGGGGGGAAATTCAGGATTTACATTTTGTCACCATTTCTTAAATTTCAAGGTTTGATACATGTCAAAAAATGTTTAAAAACATGAGAAGTGCTTGAGGGGCCACGGTCCGGTGGCATACACCTCGGGTACGCTCATGGTGGCGCAGTAGAGTCCAAGCGTGTGACCTTTAGATTAATTTTATAATATAAATGAGTATCGAGATTGTTCGACACGAGATTGTACGACACTTCGTGGTTTTCTCGTCAAAAAAGTTCTACGCTGCGCTTGTGTCTTTTAAATAAACTTGAACAATTACTTTTAAATAAAAGTAACAAATGTGTATATAACATCTTATTTTCGATACGAGGCATATGGTGAACCTGTTTTGTTGTTAGTCGTAGAATGGTATATACAACAATTGCAACCGACTATTGCCGGTTGGTTATAAGCTCTCCTTGGGAAACCGCTGTTTTACATTTATGGGTCAGCTATGAGCTTTAGACTGCGTACAAAATCCGGAATCCAGTACATGTGAATTGTAGTCAGTCCAGTATATTGCGAATGAAGGCGCTTATAAAATCGGGCTTACCCGAACATGCAGCGTAGTTATGGAGCATATATACTTATTTATTTTCCAAATTTGTACTCAACTTTTGATATTTTGAAAAAGTTCACTCGAGCCTTCCAGACTTCGATACCTCGTAAGACCTATAGATGTTATCGGTACTCAAAATACAAACTAAGTCAAGACGTAAAAGGGTTAATCAAATTTAGTGTGTTGTATGTTAAAATCTTTAGCACGTGCAGGCATTCGACGACAACCAGTTGCGGTTAAAAACGCTGTGCCGACTAAAATCGCTGTATGCTACACGCTATTGCTGTTGTTGTTCGCTCGCTTTGCGAATAGCCATAAGGATTTGAGTGCTAACTGTGCAATTTATATAGGTCAATGGCTAGTGAAAATTACTTTCGCTATAATAGCGTTCCATGTTTTCATTCACAATAATTCAGTTGAGTTGAAATATATACTTATGCAACAAATCCGTTCATAGTTGTAGAGCAAAAACAGTTTTAAAAATTCAAACATTGCACCGATGTAATTTGTGTGTTAAATTTTTATTGCTTCTTCACTAAGATTGCTTTTTTCGCTTCGTCAATTATGTTTTCTTCGAGTGTTTTGTCTTTGTTTCTTTTATTACGTCTGTTAAGTTAAGTTTGTATGTAATGTTTATTCTTAATGTAATGTAAAACCACGACAATAGTTGTAGTATATACTGTATAGTAAGTAGGAATTCTTTTGCGATTTGATGATGTGATTATTTAATACGGCTACGATATTATAATTTATTCATCTGTATTTTATTTGTCGAGTTTTTACACAACATTGAATTACACCGCAGTTGAAATGCATAGTTATTAAAAGCGTTCGAACAACTATATTTATAGTTTTTGATAAGCTCTTTACTCATATATATATATGTTATGATGTTATGTCCTACTGATACTGACTGTGATCATTGTTTTAATTGTTCAAAATCAGAATTATATATTTTTAGGTATTTATTTTTGTATTCAAGTGCTGATTCGTTTCAAGCGAGAAATTAAGTACTATAAATTAAGCATGTATTGGGCATTTTCCCATTTTACGAGCAGCTGAGTACATGTTGATTGCTCTGGCACAAAACTATGTTGGTTTGGATTAATTATATTGCACCGCAAATGAGACTGTATACAATTATTAATGTAATTAATAAAAGTAATGATATAGGTCTGGTTAGTATAATGGTTAGTCTATAAGTCAACTTGGTTATATATTTAAGTATTGTTAGGCAGGCGTGTAGCCAGGGGAAAGGGGAACCCCCTGGAATTTTTAGTGACCTGAAAAGTGACCAATGGTCACCCCTTAGTAAATAAAACTTTCCCAGCTGGACTGCACTTTTTCTGTCGTAGTAGCCTGGAAATTGCTTTTTCACTTTGAAATCTAAAATCCGGCCCTGTGGGGCAATCCGTGCTCATAGTCTTTACGCTGTATCTTTTATGTCATGCATTTATGCTCGCCTGCAAAGCAAAATCTCCCCCCCCCGAATTTTTTTCCTAGCTACGACCATTTTGTTAGGTGCTGTAGTTTTCTCTTGCGGCTGGATTGACGTACGTAAGTTTAGGACTTTGATTATACTACGATATCGTAAATGGTTTGTGCAAAAATCGTATATATATATACATTATAATTATGTTATTTTTGCGTATGCTTTGCAGCAGGTCCAGCTAAGCAAAAAAGGCGTAAGTAAAATTACGTGATTTCTGCTCTTCAGATTTTTTGCTTTTAACATACGTCGAATCAACATTACATTATAACTTTAGATCTAATTATTTGTCGAGTTATAAACGTGATTTTAGCATAATGTAGCTAGCGATTTTTTAACGCTGTTGGTATCAAACAGTGATTTTTCGAAAAAAAATTTGAAGTTACGTCGTGGTTTTTTCCATGATACCCCCGGATGTCGTCATCGCCATCATCGCAGTTAGCCGTTGTAGTTTCTGCCGAAACGGACGGCGGCGAGCAGCAACAACAGCTGCAGCAGCAGATGAACTCAAATTTGAAGGCGAATATGCAGATTTTGTTAGCCGAACTGGACTCAGCACGAGATTTGAACCGAAAGGTTGGTGATTTTCTGAGCTTAGCGCTGTATTTCTTGTGGGAACAAAAATAGATAATACTACGGGTGAAGCTACTACGTTTATGTGATAACTTGGATTTTCATTTGAATGACAACCAAAAGTAAAAATAAGTCTACTCATTTTTGATAAAATAATACTTAGAATCGTGGAACCGTCCAAAAATTGAGCTCAAACCCTATTTTTTCGAAGATTTTAAGGTTGTTTGAGGTAAATTCAGAACTTCTGCTCGAGTCGTTACGATTAAAATTGTCTATATAATTTTTTCAAAGTTTATGTCAAGGTCTAATTTTATATAGTATGACTTATTCGTGGTTGACTCGGAGTTCGCATTTCGAGTACACATAAGTTTTCACTTATCACTAGGTTCGGCTTTACCTAAACCTGCATCTAGATAGTTTTAGATACACTCCATTTGCTCGCGCTTGCAGATAATAAGTTTAACATTTAAACACGTTAGTATCATTGTTTTTTATGCGTCCATTTGGTACGACTTGGCAGTAAAAATGTTTAGTTTTGGTGCGAGTAATAGTTGACATTTGCATTTGACATCATTTGTTTGTCATTTGCGACAACTCAGAGTTACATCAATAGAGTTAATTTTGCATTTAAGGTTTTCGATTAAGGTCAAAATAGTATTTGCGTGGTGTACACCTCTAAGGGCATACAGGATGAAAAATTACTCTTGAAACTGGCTTTTTAGGCCTCTGAGATTAGAAGTTAGAGAGTCGGGGTATGCTCTTATCCCTAACTAAATGGGATCGTAACAAGGGGTCAAGCGTATGACTTTTGCAAATATCGAACATTTTAGCAAAAAAAATTAGGATAAATTGACAAAATTCCGCATAAATTAGGGAAAATTGACAAAACTGTATATACAAAATTTGAGCAAGAGCTGGTGAAAATTGATCAAAATGGGGGAAGCGCAAGTAATGGAGGTTAAAAACGAAAATTTTAGGCAGTCAGGAAAAGGACGTTTGCTGGAACGGGTTATGCAGAGCCAGCGAGCGGTCAGCTCCTCTGTTCCGTTATAAAACGCCCGGAAAAGCTTATATAATCTCTTTTAATAATTTTGAAAATCTTTGTCTATATGGTCACTGAAGAAAGACACACATCGTTTTGTAATAAATATATATGCCGTTAATGTGTTTCTAGTGCAATATTGTTTTGGGCCGCTAAGGAGGGCTTACAAAGCTGGTGCGCATCCTTTGTAGTTTTTGCTACCTGTATTCGACGCTAAATCTGACTTGGTACCAGGAATTAGGACAATTGTATCACAATTGCCGTTATAAAATTTTATTATCCATCAATTAATACTAATCTATCGAGTTGCAAATTAATAAATTATGCCGTGACTATAAAATTGGGCGCTTGCTGTAATAGTACTGCATTAGATGCATAGCGTCAGCAGGTTCAGCATTTAAAAATGATGTATGAAGTAGCATTGTAAAATATACATAGGTACAAAGCACCCAACAGAATAATGTATGCTGCTTTATAGGTAATTTGTAAGTATCGTTTTTACAATTCCACAATCTTAATTTATTCTTCACGAATCGCGAACTTTGTACTTTTTGCTGAATTTTTGACTAATGGTTCGTCAAAGACTCGCTTTTTTTGTACATACGTAATTCGCGAAACTCATGTTGTTTTAATATTGTTTGTAGCTCTGTACACAGCTAGCCAAACTGAAGCGCGCCCATGGAGCACTACAAATTGACCACAAAATTCAACGAGAGAAAATTGAAGCTGAATACGCTAAAAAGATAACAGGTTGGTTTTTTAGTCTGGATTAGTCTGCGACTGTCCGTTATTCCTAAGTTGGATGGTTCAAATCTCAAATAAAAATTTATCGCGTGTAGCAAATTATTATTTCAATACACCAGTGGGACACTATCAGTGTTCACCGTAACCCTAATATCTGCTGTAACGTCATTCACAGGAGATGATTGGATTATTGTTGCTACGTTTAGTTCATTAAACTGTGGCCATACAAGCGGGCGAACATCGTGAAAACAACAGTCAGCAGTCGAATAATCGAAATTTCAATCGATTTTAACCTTGATCAGTTAAATGCGTTTCAAATTGAATAGGTCAATGGGTTGCTTTTGCAGATTTATTCTTTTGTTAATTAGCTTGTAGGTCTATCGGGCCGAATTAATGTTATTTAATTTGCTCTGAAATAATGTCGTAGTTTATGATATTAGGTAAACTAAGTTTAAATAGAAACATGAAAACTTTATCATTAGGGACTTATTTCATGGCCAAGAAAGTGAACCCTTAGTGCATATAACCGTTAGGAAAATACTTAATAGCTTTGTTCTCTGAACGAAATAAGCCCAAGCGCGGTTGAATCGATCTAGTCGTTGAGCAGATATGGCCAATTTGGTGTGTTCGGGGTCCCAAGGCCCATTTACAACCCATCTTAACCCAACCCTGCTAGACAGGTGAAATCAATAGCAACGCAGCGTATATAGCTATATAGAGCTCTGCGTTCTGAACAAAATGAGCCCAATCATAGCCGAATCGATCTAGCGGCTGAGGAGATGTAACCAATTTAGTATTTTCGGGGGTCACGAGTGTCCATTTTCAAAACCTAGCCTGGAGCCTAGGTGCCTCGGAAACAACAACTACATAGCATTATAGAGCCGAAACTTTCTGAACAAAATGAGCCCAAATCCGGCCAGATCACTACGGTGGTTGTCGAGGTATGACTCATAACGTATTTTGGTGGGATCCATAGGGACTCTACTTGGGTTTTGCGGGCCCCCTTTTGAGGAGGAAGGTGTTGGCATCGGTTTTTGTGTCTAACTAAAGGGCACAAATAGAGATTTCAAACTTTCGAATGAGGTATCTCACGACCTGATTTACCTATCAGAAGTTGAGCTATGCTTGTCACACGAAAGAATCCAGAAACAGCACGTTTCACTCACTCACTCAGAATTCTATCAGGAAACAACGTTTACTGCGACATCTTGAACGCAACGTTTAGCCTCTCCAGACGATGTTGGCTCACTTTTGGATATGTCAAGCACCCTACCACCTATTTATAGCAATGAATGAGGATTTAGACATTAACGCATTAATCCATCAAATTGGTGCTTATTGTCAGCCTACGTACGCATAGTATCACCTTGTGAAAACTTGTGCACTGGGCTATCGCAGCAGTATTACTTGAAAATTTTTTATTATGTAAGCTGACAGGTGTGTTATATCTTAACTATTTTGGGCCAAAAATATATTTTCCAAACCTAGCTCGCCTGATAACCTATTTAGACACACACTCGTTAATTATACAAAGTTACTGCAATTATTAAGGTATGTTTTACTCGTTTTTATAATATTTAACCATCTGAATGACAATTCAAGTGGTTCGCACATGAGTTTGGTATCCTTCGTTTTAATATTTTTATAAGTTAAAACAAGCAGTCCGGTAGATACCCTGTAGTTTACATAATTTGGGCGGAAGAATACTGCTTCTAGCTGTAGCAATATAAATGTAGCGGGGGAAAGTTAAACTAGACAGTAGTTGGAATAAAACTGAGCAAAGAAATCCTAGTACCTATTTCAAATTCCCATTCAGAGAAGCTTTTTCAGAATTATGGAAGTCAAGTAAATAGTTATGTCGTATTTTTGTTCGCGTGAGTGATGGGAGTCGTGGCAACATTTTGTATTAGATGTAGTGTGTAATCCTACCTGTCGTCGAAGTCACTATAGCTTGTATATTTACGCCATGTAAAAAGTAGGATCATGGTCAATGTGAACGTTAAAAATTTGGTTTCCCGTGGCCGTTTTTTTGAGAATGATTATATACGTTTACGGTCTGAAATAAAAACAAGTTTTTGGCGAATCGATTACGAAAAAACTTCGAATTATTCGCGAACAGTTTTAGCGAAAAAAGTTAAGAACAGTGTTGTTGAATACTCTTGTCCTGTTGTTTTCATCGAGTTTTTGCTAACACTTTGCTTTTATTTCTCTCCTTAAGCGTACATTGTACAGTACATAGAGTCTCCTGAGGCAAGTATGACCAAATCTAAGAATTACAGTTGCTGCACATTCTCTATTATAATACATACACGTGTATGAATGTAACCCCTGATGGCAGAGGTATGGCACAACATTGACTTGCAACATGCGTGTCCACTGAACAAATGCTGCTTGTACACTGCCAGAAAAACTTCGGTCAATGTTGTCCGGGCAAGGTTGACCCTGTAGGGGCAACACTGACAATAAGTGTGGTCTGTAAGCGTGGGGCAAGATGGCCAAAAGCTTGGGCAACTTTGACTACAGTTTTTATAAAATACTGTGGGCTCAAATGGTGCCTGTTAAATGATAATTGCGGCCAAGAGATAAGTTACGGCACATAGTCGAAGTTGCCCTGGGGTAATTATATTATATTATTATGTACCTCTGCAAAAGAGGTCCATTAAGGTACTGGTGCTGAGTCAGTCGTGTGAGATTAATAATTGAATCGTGTCGAGTAGGCTGTATAATATTGTGTTTATGACATTATGTATATACGTGTATACTACATTTATATATATATACTACGTTTATATATATACCGTTTATGTATATACCACATTATGTATATATATAGTACATTTATGACATATGTATATACTACATTACGTATATACTACATTTATGACATGTATATACTATATACATCATTGCAACGGAGCTAGCGGAGTTTTTACCTATAGTTGTGCTAGCGGCAAAATTTTTTTTGTGTGTCTGCGCAGTCAACTCATCACCGGAAAAGTGGATCTTCTCAAATTTTTTATTTGATCACAAATTCAGTCTATTTGTAAACTTTTATCAAACGTCAAATGCGCTGATAACGTATTAGTCGAGTCAAAATGGTCAAGGGTCGCATTTTTTGAAATTTGGCCATCCGTGTATTTATCTTCCTCTGTATAATATCTCGAGATAGAGATCTCGTAACCAAAATGTCTCCGCCGGAATCCTCTCATCGAAAGCTAGAGCTTAGTTGTAATGTATTTTTGTCAGAGTTGTAATTTTCGAGCTGTAAGCCAAACTTTAAAAAAATATTCCAGTAAAATTTGAAAATTTCAAAATTCTTTACAAAGCACGTTCTTGTTGTTGGGATAGAACTTTGGGATTATAGGGTTATTTAACCCATTAAACTAGTTGGTTTCATTGTTTTAAGGTTATATATGTTATTAAACCTGCGAGACGGTGCAAGATCTAAATTTGGCAAATCTTGGCACCAAAAATAGTCAAATTTAGCGACATTTCTAATATATGTAGATGTATATAAGTCAATAAATCGTGTCTATGGGATATCGGGGCTGCTAAATACGATAAATACAAATATATTTGCTTAGTGTGCATCAAATAATGCAAGTCTTAGGGCCCCTAATTAAATTATTTTTGTTAAAATTATTGTGATGTATAAATTTCAAAAGTCTTTGCCTTTTGGTCATTGGAAGAAGAAATATAAAGTTATTGTGTTTTGATATATGATTTAAATGACCTTTGCGCTCCCCCCGGTTCATCGCCTCTTGGAAAATTTTTTTGTTTCCAATAGGTTCAAAGTACAAAAAAATTGAGCAAAATTTGTAATAAAATTCCGTTCAGAGCCCAAAAATTTCTCCAATTTTATCAAAATTTCGCTTTTTCTCACCATCAAAAGCATTTTGGCAGTGTTTCTGACACGATTTTAACTGTTTTTCTCTTGGCAAAATGCCCCTGGCAAAATCGTGCGCCCCCTGGTTCATGCCCCCTGCAAAATTTGCAGCGAATGGAGAGCACAGGTATATATAACTAACTACTATCGCGGGAATTGAATTGAACCTGGCTTAGGGACCTGAATTTAGAACGACAAAGCGATCAATTAGCACCCACACTGAACTCCGTCTCTCTTCGCTTTGTGAGTTACTAGTTATTAATGGAGTCAGTCAGATTATCGTTTTGCTACATTTAAAATTGAAACATGCAGTACGCGTCAGAAATGATAGCTGTTCGCTCGAAAGACAACTGTCGTATCCGGCAGTATAACTCGATGTTTCATACTGGCGATTCCAATACATTTTCTCTTATTGTAAATATAATTACAATTGTTTTGATATTTCTTCTGCTCTAACATTTCTATACAAAGTGAAAATAATTCATTATTATAATACACAGTATTTTAATAATAAAATTAATATTTTCTCGACCGAACGTGATTTTTAAGTATATTTCATCTTTTAGTGCTGAAATTTGAGATAGGCTTCATTTTTTTAAATTCACTATTTAGCAATTTTTCTAAATTTAGATAATATGAATAATGTACAATTTTTTAACTGTATTAACAGTCGCGCTGTATAGCTCAAGTAAAAACGTTAACACAAAAATTGTTAATAGTGGACCGGTGTAGTTACGAAAACAATGTAGTTTATTATAATATGTGCAGTTCTGTGTTATCTACTATAATATATACTTTTAATATGTGTACAAAAATTACTGTGTTTAATAGAGAACTAAGGGTGTGGGAACTAATGGCTATATTAGTCGCAGTAGCGGTACGGGGATGTCATGCTCTGTATGTCCGACTACAGAGGCCGTCACACACTGTAGCGGGTATGTGAAAGCGGATACAGGGTGCGTGAACAAAATTTTCCGCAATAATATATAAAGCGACAAATTAGGTTGGGTCTTTTAAATATTTTAAAACATTTTTTCAATACTGTGAAAAGCATGTTTTAGAATATTTAGACAGAGCATGTAAATCAGATATAACCAAGCGCTGATGATATTTTGTTGAAGAACATGGCACCCGTCAGCTTATGCATGTTGAGCCTAAAACAACGTAGCGGTGCCTTTCGGATATCCCATGCATTTTGTGGGGATGGGGAGGTTAATCTGTCCTCCCAGCTTTTAAACAAGAAATACACTGTGGAGGGAGTGAAGCAGCGCTAAACGCACCAGGCATTTTTAGCCTGGATATAATTAAGCTGCAAAGTGCCATACTTTTTATCAAAACAAGCCACCGGGGAGTGCTGGGGTTGACCTGGGGAAGTTAAAATTTAACAGGGTGCATGACATGGGGCAACCGGGACATGAGAAGAGGTATTTGTCGCATCTGTTTTCGGATGATTCTCATAAGGAAATAATTCCACAGTGGCTCCTAATAATATATATATATGTAATTTATGTAATTATTATAATAATACATACTTAACAGGGAGTAACTGGAATTCCGGTTCGATCTAATTTTTCCCTGAGTCGGAGTTCCGGTTTCATGTCCTTTGAATATCTGTGTAGTGAGTATTTTGTGATAAAAGTTTTATATTTCCAGACAAAATTAGCTGCAGGACTTGCCAGAAAAGACCATTGTTCGCTCGCTGCTCCAGACATTTTATAACACTGGTCGCTCGCTTGAAAGGCTATAGTCATTTCTGGCTAGTACAGTAGCAAGTAAACTATAACTGAAACACTATTTTTGATGTGATTTCATTACATAAAAAAGGAAATATATTCAGTGTTTTCGCTCGCTCCGATACCTTTGGTAGCTCTTTTAATTTACCAACACATATTTATCCACCTCTGATTAACAGTTATAAGGTACAAAGTAATGACGCTAATCGATCAAACGTTAGCATATTTATTTTTTTGCAGTACTCCGAAGTTCAGGTTTGTTAACTATACTGTTAGCTTAGCTATAGCCCAACAGTTCCTGCCTAGTAACTTGCGACAAACTACACTGCGAAATGTGTCTTTATCAGTTAAATTTTATGCTTGTGAGGCCACAGCTTACGCAATTTCGAATATTTCACATTGCTGAAAACTGTTTAGCAACAGTAATACGCTCAGTTGCGGGACCTGCGGCTGTGCAAAGCGTGTCTACTCTGTGTTTGTTGCTTCGACATTGAGTTTCCTATGTCTCTTTTAAAGGTACAGTAAGACAATACACTCGCAGTACATTAGATCAGTGGCTGAAATTTTCAGCAAATTAGTGGCCCCTTCTCAAACTCGTGGAAAGGTAGGGCTTTTTTGCTAAGTGGAGGCATAGGTGGTGTCGAGAAGCTGCCAAATGTTGCGGCAACTGCTAAATTTCTTGCTCTTATATTTTTACCGTGTTTTTTTCAGTTAATCTACAATACACGTGATGGTGTTACACGCCTTTTGATACAGATTGTTATCGCTAGGTAGTGGAGCCTAACCTTATGACCTGAGAAGTTTTGAAAACAAAACGCTTTTTGATTTCGTGGTGCAATTTGAAAAATAGACGTTCGCTTAAAGCAGAATTTTTCATGTAGTCACGTTGACGTGTTATTGGTAACGCAACAACGTAGGCAATCACATTCGAAATTAATAAAATTATAAGAAAACTATTAATTTTAACAAAAAATTTTACTTACTAGCGCCGTAGAGTTTCCGAATATGCTGGTTTCGTCGTAAGGACAATTGCATTAATCGTATCCAGCTACCCAACTTCTATGGTAAAGTCTATAGCACCATCTAACCATCAAAGTACCGCTAATGAATGGAAATATGCCAAAAAATTTCACAATTTTGTCGCTCAATTTAACATTTATAGGACCGCGAAGCACCATACAGGTGCAGCAAAGCACCCAAAGTACTTTTAAAACAACAAAACAATTGGTAAATTAACCATATATGCCCATTATTCACCACCAAAAAGCAGGAAGCTCATTAATACATCGTTTAATTTCACGATATTGATATGACCAGGTTTTGGTTTCAAAAAATCGAAGCTCCGGTTTAGGCTAATTTCGCTTCCGGTTACTCTCTGACAATAATGGAGATGGGTCACTTAGCACTAGCAGTTACCCACGCCAGCGGTGACCTACACTGACCTGGACCCCAATATTTTACAAACCCGTCGATGACCCACGAAAAAGTTACCCACCTAAAATAGCAATATTAGTATTCGCACAAAACGTCACGTCGAATTGAAGGCTGCCATTTTTGTGTATATATCATTGTCTCATGTCAGGAGCAATCTTATAATTTACCTTCCACTGTGAAATATGTCTGTTTCTTGCCAATTCCAGCCATCCTAATATAAGTATGCATTGAACACCAGAAAAAATTCACGATTTTATTTTTACATGATTGAGTAACAACAAACATAAGTACGGTTGTTTTAGCTTAGGTAACGACATGCTGGTTTGAATGATCACACGTTTACACTGAACAAATTCCAGGAAAAGCC
The DNA here is from genome assembly GCA_030248225.1 of Trileptium ribeirensis. Lineage (NCBI taxonomy): Eukaryota > Metazoa > Nematoda > Enoplea > Enoplida > Thoracostomopsidae > Trileptium > Trileptium ribeirensis. Next base: position 58,138 of record JASANE010009524.1, on the reverse strand, counting down.
CGTAGCAAGCAGGAGTGCGAAAGGCAGATGGCAGTGACCTTAAAATGCCAATTAGGATAGTGCGTGATAGTACGAAAAAAGTCAACTGCGGTAGGTTTTTCGCAGGTGGGGGGAAGGGCTTAAAACCCCTGCAGAATAGCAGAATCTACCCGGAAACCTCTGACAATCAATACTGCAACACAAATCTCTGTTACCGCGTACTGTGTACACGAGGCGAGAGAAATACGCGAACAACAGCAATCCAAACAATAAAGCTTTCAAAATATAACACCTTATCGTGGAACGTGAAAACAATCTTAAATGATGGATGTGATCAGTGCTACTTTGTTTTTGAAATTTTTCGTCTTAATGTGAAATTTCATGTTATTAAAATTCAAATGATCCGATAACAGGTTTATAGAATCAGCTCTAAGGCGAAGATATTGAAATTTCCAAAATGTCGCGGTTAAAAATCAAATAAAATCGAAAATATTTATTGATAATAACGCCTCACATTTTGCTTTATATCAAAAATATGCGCATATAATTGTGTCAAAATTTTAATATGGCAAAATTCCCAAACTTTTACATATTGTTCAAACTTATCTGGTTTCCCTACAGAGAGGGCGTCAGGATTTTTTAGTTTATCAGCACTACCCTGATATTTTAGGGTGACACCAAAATGATCGCCCTGATAAAAGCAGTTATAACGAAGCCCAATATTACTGGTTATATTTCGACTATTCATTTCATGACATAATCCTATGTAAAAGGAAGCGCAAAATACTCATTTTCAGTAATATGCAGAAACAACCATATACCTGTCATAAAGCTTCCCCGTACTAATTTAACGCAAATTACCTCAGGTACTTCCGGATCCACATGTTGTACCTACGGGCCTCAGCTGAAAGTAAATTAACTGTTAAAGTAACTGGTCGATTTTTTGACATGTGGAGAGCTCAGTTAATGCTGTAATGTGGCGAAATGCACAAACCTTAAGTTTTGAGAGCAAAGTATTGCTAAAATAGAGCTGAAGTTTTAGTTTAATTAAAGTTTGACGTTGATTTCAAATCTGGAATTATCAGTAATCTCTATATTTTAGGAAAAGCTACTAGTTCTTTAGGATCAATAAAATACTATAATTAGCGACCCATTAGTAATTGTAAACAAGCAGTTGTTTTCAACACAGTTCGTGCTGTTTTACTGTTATTTATGTAGATAAACTGAAAACAAATATGGCTTGCTGCATGGCTTATGCTTTTATGCATTTTCATCAAATGCAAAAGTATACGAGATGAACTTCAGTCTAATAATCTATTGCGCCTGAGTGGACCCATGGGTATGTGGCTCATGACCCAGTGTGTCTGAACCATCATCCACAGTGAACCAAGCAAAAAGCCGACCCACGACCCATAACCAACCTTTCATTCTTGCTCACTGATACACAATTATTATTGTTTAGATGTAATCGATCAGCTTCATGAAGCAAGCAACCTTCGCAACCATATGAGGTTAGTCAGTTTTGCTTTTAATTTGCACGCCAATTTGTGTGAGTACAGAATGAGTTGTCCTGTTATTTTGTTATGAGCTCTGAGTTTCGATTTTTAAGTTTACAAATGTGATCGGATTTGTTTGATTCAGGTTTGTCGTTATGTATTGGTATCTTCTAGAAATTTACAGACGAGTTGGAATGTATGCTTACTATAGTCGGCTGTCATTCTAATATATCTTTAATAGTCTAGGATCGTAGGGATTTATGCATACGTAGTCTGGATTTTCTTTAAAGTCACAACGCTTGGAACAATAATTTATTATTTCTCGATTTTTACACCCATCGCTGTACAGCACTCAACCACGTACTGACCACAGCTCGCTCGTAACTTGCTCGCTAGGAAAACACAATTTCATTTTGAAAATTTATAATTTGTCTCTTGTTCGATCGCTCGCTCGTAAGAGTACAGTCAATGTAGCGGGTACTGTAACCTTAATTTTCAACCACAATATTGAGGCTTAATATCTACTTGAGCTATGTATAATGGGTTTAACATTCATCGTGCTTCAGATTGATCTTGTTTTGTTGTTTTCGTGACCATAACTTTAATAAGCAGAACATACATGGTTTCTTGTTAGACTGTCGATGGTGTGAAGCAAATTTGACATAAGATTTATGGTTTTGCACTACATAAGATGTTGAAATATTCACTCATAGCTATATGGTGTATAATGTACTACATAGTAGTTGATTATTATAAACTGTGATTAGCTAGAGCTGTTGACATCTCAGTTAAGTTTGTCCTTTACAGAAGCTGTAAGATCTGTGCAAACTATGGACTGTACTAGCATTACTTAGCATAGTCCCCAAGAGAAATTATATTACCGGTGAAGGCATTTTGAGAATAATAGAAAATAACTGAGAGATCATCCATGATGTTTAGTGCATCCAATGCCGACGTTTAAACAGCATCATGATTCCTGCGCTTGTAGAACGCTTATGCTGATTAGGCTGGCAGACTGGATAAATATGGATTTACGTCACCGACAAATAACCTTGTCCTTTACAGTAGCTATAAGACCTGTGCAAACTATTGGTTACATTAACTTAGCATAACCGCCAAGAGAAATTACATTGCCGGCGAAGGCATTTTGAGTATATTAAAAAATAACTGAGAGCTCATTCATGATACCTAGTGTACCCAATTGCCGACGTTTAAACAGCATCATGATTCCTGCACTTGGACAACGTTTATGCCACACCAAGCGGGCAGACTGAATAACTATGGATTTACGTCACCGACGAGGAGCTGGTTTCTACAGTACCCACCAGGAATGACCGTCGCATTTCGAGCGAGCGAGTGGCTCTCCCGAGATTTCGAAACTTTTTAAACTAATAGTAAATTCTATTCTTAGAACAAAATTATTTCGATCGAATCGCAAGCGAGCGACAGTGATTTTTGGCGGGTACTGTATATCGAACTATCCAGGTCAGAATACACATCTTTAGGCAGCCTAACATCAGTCACCTTTTCAGACGGAAGTTTAAGTATGCATCCATGTTCTCAGCCATTTCATCGAATCCTGCAGCATTATTGAAAATATCTGCATTAATAATCACAGAAAAGCTGTGTCATCTACTCTTATTGCCTACAGAACCGTTTCATTTACTCGCACCGATAACTTTTGCGCTTACCTCGTCCAGATGCTATTATTTTGCATATAGGTTGTAAAGAATATGCTATTTACCCGGAACGCGCGTCTTAGTTTCCAAAGACGTGTACTTCTTGATTTTTTAATAAAAAGTTGGAGTTTACTATCATGTTATCATTTCTGTGGTGATATTGATTTCAGAATGAATGGGAAAGTCACCGCAGAAATTGAGGTAAGGTATTGTAATAAATAGCTTAATGTATTTGTAATGTGCCATAAAAAAGTACGGCAGTGCTATGTAGTTTTTGCGTGTTTTTGATAAGTAGAAGATCGTTCCGACTGATATTTGGATAGGTTATTTTAACTGGATCTTTTCGTTGTGTTACAGTATTTGGTTATTTTAACGTGGCTTCCCCGCAGCATTGAAATAGTGCCTGGGGTCGACGAGCTGAGGTTTCCTTGCTCCAACCGATGAATACCTGGCGGAATCCCACGAGGTTAGCTAGGCAGAATACACTATAACTTGGCTGGTGGTCTTATAATTCATTTTGCCAATGATTTTTGTCGCGCATACTGAAAATAAGTGTTTCAGCAAGCTGCGCTGTATTTTGCTGCGGATTTTGTCATGAATAGTTAACATAACAGTAGTAGTGTTAAGGTTTGTTATGACACTTATTTTTAATGTCACCTCAAAATAACTGGTGTGCTAGGTATTGGCCTGGGGGAACCGCCGACATCTTGGAACGGGGGGATTGAAACTCTTCGGGACGTTTGGAAACTTACAAGTTGGGACGTACGCTGTGACTGTTATATTAACTCTTTTTGTATATTTAATGTAAAGGTTAAACACATGCTCATACAAACCATTATTTCATCAGTTTGTGTTGTTCCTGGCTCGGCGTAGATACTGCCCTTCCTATGTCGGAAATGGTGTAATTTTATGAGGTAGTTTACACTGTTGAATATTTTTTAGCAAAGTCTGGGGTATATACAGTTTTTTGAACCGCGCTGATCAGTTTCGTAATTAGCAGGACTGTGTTTTCTCGTTTTTTTGCACAGCGTTTCTGAAACTGCTGTTTTAACTCACCCTTAGAAACCCACTCCTACCTTTACTAAGCGACGTAGTAACATTTTGAAGCAAGAATTGGATTAAACGAAAATTCAATTGATTTTTACTGCTCTTTGAATGTCGAACAAAAATGCTTAGTGTCGCGTAGTGTTTTTAACCCAAGGGTTATAAATCCGTTTCATTACGTAGGGTAGAAGAATAGTCATACATGCTGATGCTCCTTTGTTTCGTGGTGGATCACTTCGAGGGCTTCCTTCACTTTTGCCATATTGTATTCCTATGTTTGTCATTGTGTGCAAAAATATTTCGCGAGCCTTTGGCGCGAGGGGTACGATTGCCGTTTCAAAGCAAGAATTCCGCGCTGCGTGACACGACGCACAAGGGGGGCAGGGTAGTAACTTTAGGTGGGGAGTAGACCATGGCCTGGGGGGTAGCCCCTGAGCCCATGTCGGCATGTATGACCATAATACTTTTGTGATCGCAGCTTTGCTTGTGGTGATGCAAATACTACCAGGAACCAGTTTGCTACCATGTTTTTCATAGTTCATGTTTTATCGCTTTATCAGAACATAGAATGTAACATTAGTGGAGAGTGTGTTGCATGGGTGAAACCTTTTGAATTCTGTCTGTCTGTGTGTGTGTGATCGGCCATAACTCAAGACCTACTTCACTGATTTCCATGATCTTAAGCTCATTCGAACCAGCATAGTTGATTTACCTGTACATTCCGAGCGTTTTTGATTTGGGGTGTGGTTAGAAGGTCAAAATGTGGGTTTTTACGCCATTTAAGTACCCTTCACGGAAGCAAGGTTATTTTTAGTTAACTTTCGGATTTTTTTCTGGTTGGTTTTATTTTTAGTAAAATGATAAATGCCGATGCCTCTTTTTTGTTTTTATGAAGGCTTTTTGTTTTCAATTTTTGTTCTGGACTTCTTACATATGAGGTATTTCACCCTCCATGTTCCTGGACCCAAATTAGAAAATTGGTTCTGACGTCCTTGGCGTTTCACTTGGGGGTTTTCGGGCATTGGAAACTCGTTGCTGGGGTTGGCTTTATTCTGCAACCCATGGATCTATGGACACTGGGATATGGCGCCAACATGGTTCGGGGTCAGAGGTCAAAATGATGGTTATTACCCCATTTTAGTGTTTTTCACGGAAGTAATATTTTAAACTTAAATTTCGAATTTTTTCTCTGGCTGATTTTTATTTCATAATAAATGATGCCGATGCCTTTTTGTTTTTCGATTAAGGCTCCGGTTATGGGGTTTGAGGTATGGCACGCTCGTGATTCTTGGATCCAAAATTCGAAAATTTGTTCTGACGTCCAGGGCTGCTGAAAAGTTTTACTTTTGGGTTTTCGGGCATCGGAAACTCATTGCCAGTGTTGAATTTGCTCTGAGACCCATGGGTACTGGGGTGTAGCGCCTCCATGGTTCATCTAATCAAAATTCCTAATTTAATTGTGATGTCCAGGGAGGCTGATAGCTCGCACCTGGAAGTTTTCGGGCGTAGGAAACATATTGCCGTTGTTAGTTTTTTCTATCTTGTCCGGTATTGTGTGATATCCACGTATACTATCGATAACTAATTGGCTGGGCACGCAAAGGCGTAGGTGTACCTATGCTTCACTACATTCTGCAATTTCGATAGAGTTACTAGTTACGTGTGAGAGCTTTTTAGACCTTTTAAGGTTGTATCTTCAGAGAAAACACATAGCAATCCAGAGGTATAGTAACTAGCAGCCTACTCTGAGCGGTTACGTATCCGGACTGGCTTTCGCCCGCAGATGGGTGGTTGGCCAATCTCGCCCCCGTGGCCAAAGTCGCCCCACATTACCGTAATAGATTGTGTTTTAGGATATTAAAACACTTGCTGTGGAGCTGAAACGAACTGATTTGACACCAAATGATATTGCAATTCATTGCAAAACTATTCTGGCGTACATACGCGACAACGGCTGTTTGGTGCGTCCTTCGGGCAATAAGGTATGTTTTTGAAAACGGTTCTCGTAATATAATAGAAAGGACATGGTTGTGACCTTCAACAAGATGTAGTTACATGCTTAGGAAAGCGTCTTCAACGTGTTTCAGTGATGTGACTTATTTTGTCGAATCAAAATGGTTTTATTGCGTCGGAGGTAAAAATAATAATTCTCTCTGCATTGTATAGTCGGTGGCCTGTTCGCAGCATACCGAAAAGTGTGGGAACCTTGCGGGCTCGTGTTCATGCTCCGGAAATTTTAAAGTGGGAGCGGTACCAAGATTTTGCTCTATGTGTGCTAATTCCCATATTTTAGGTATTTGAACAGTCGTACAAGCATTTTTACTACACATCGTTATAACATTAACAACAGTAGCAATTGATGTTTAAATTATCTAATATACAAATAACCAAAAAACAATAAATTTAGAGACTGCAATAAATCATGTTTCAGTTGAATTAAATGTTCGGGCGAGGAGTTGGGCGACGAACATGGTAGCGTTGGAAATTGGGGGTCCCCGCTAGTCCCTGTTCCAGAACATCTTGTGCGCTATATTATTTCTGGTTGTCCCTGTATTATTACCGTCACAGGAAAATTTTTAGTAAGAGTTCGTATAATTTGCATGATTTCGCTTATTTTGGTAAAATGGTTTTACTTGTTCGGAAAGTAAAAGATAATTATTATAGGCACTGCTCTGGAATTGGACACAATAATTACTCCAACCTAGCGAGATACAAAATGTTTCACATTTAATGTAAGTCAGAAGCAATAGTTATCGTAGCAGTTCCTCTAGGGTTGATCAACATAACATTTTACTTTTAACTTCACAGTTTTACTTAACTTCTTTTTACTCGCCACTAGGGACTGCCTTTGTGGAAGCACTGTAAACCTATTGGCGGGCGCTAGTATTATTTTATGTGGCGTAGAACGCTACTCGTTCCATTGTCGTCGGTATAATCGAGCTGCCGAATGTAAAAATGTTTTAATACAGTATTACCTGATCGTAATAGCTTGCATCATATTGTCAACATACAGTATCTGTCAAAAATGACCGCTGTTCTGTTGTTGCTCTATGCATATTATAATAGTGCTCGCTTACTCACAAGCGGTGCCAATCACTCCTGGTACGTTCCTACTGTAGTAATTTAGGGTAGAAATAATAGTATTGTCGCTTCGTTTTAAATTTTGCTCAAAATTTGAGATACTTACTTTCGACCGAATTGAACTTGATATTGTGGAAGTAGAGGAAGTCAAAACTATTAGCGTCTTGGCATTTTACCGGCGATAACCATTTTTTCATTATCTTGATACGGAGGGGGCTAGCCTGATCATGCGGATTATTACTATCAAAATACTAATCATAGTATGTAGTTTCATCGTCATTATGTTACTAAATAAGCGGGAACGTCAACAGATGGTGTTATTGCATGATAATGCTGACATGTATAATAAAGTTTGATTTTATTAAGTTGACATTTATTTAACCCGGCAGTTGCGTTGTATTATAGGTTGTCTTACGCGCTATTATCAAAGCGTAGTCCAGCCTGGTCTTGATAAATAATTCTAACCTTATATTTATTGATTTATTCGTTTTAGAAAATACCCATTCCAATATCCGGCAGTGAAAATAGTGTGCCTTCCACGGACCAAAATAATTCACTTAATCAGCAGCAACAAGTTATTTTAAAGGCGGAAACGGATCGCCTTACGTCGAAGCAGTCCTTCTTGGAAGCAAGAGTCGGATCGCTGAGTTCCGAAGCTGGAAGCCTTGAACAACGCGTTCGAACGTTGGCCACGCAGCGAGATAAGCTGGCCGAAGAAATTTCGGCTTTTGAGACCAAAAAGGAAAGTATTGATGTAGGGCGAACGGTATGTTGGGTTAAAAGAGGTGTTATTACCTAATGCAAGTTATCCACCACACACTGTGCTGCAGTACCCGCCAGAAACAATGAGTACTGTTCGTTCGAAAATTCAAAATTTTGTTCGTATTTAAAAATTTGACGCGCTTTATTAAATTTGTTTCACAGGTGTTCGAAAAATGTTAAAAAATCGAAAAAATATAAATAAATTTTGTTCGATTTCTGTTGGATGTCCGTTCGATAAGAGACACTTATTTCTGGCGAGTACTTTTGTTGCGTCATAGGTTCTTACTTTTTCGGTCATTGGATAGTCTTTACCTATCATGTTTTTAGTACTTAATCGTGTTCGGAAAGTTTGTGAACAATATTATCTTGGTATGAGTTATAACATTTTTGTAGTGTCTGTATTAAAATAATATATATTTCCACACACAGTAGCCTGAATATATATATACATATGATTACTTTTGTTGCGTCAGAGTACTTTTGTTGCGTCATAGGTTCTTACTTTTTCGGTCATTGGATAGTCTTTACCTATCATGTTTTTAGTACTTAATCGTGTTCGGAAAGTTTGTGAACAATATTATCTTGGTATGAGTTATAACATTTTTGTAGTGTCTGTATTAAAATAATATATATTTCCACACACAGTAGCCTGAATATATATATACATATGATGTTATTAGACTTAGACAAAACATTGCCAAGTCCTATTGTATGTTTCATGCAGGAACAATTAACGATTTACATTTTGTGCAATATTGCGCCACGGAAAGTCTTACACGGTTTAAAATAATCCTATATAGCAGCGCAGACTAAGTGCACCTTTAAAAATTAAGCAACATTTCATGAAGCTTATAATAATTGGTTTTGGATCAAAGCTACGGTTTTAATTTTCTTTTTCATTATCTCAAAGCGCTATTAAAATGAGATTAATACCGTTATGGACGCTATATGTGGTGTCTATACATGCCAATGGGGTGTCGGATCTCCATTGGCACGAAGGGCCGACCCTCCCCCTTCTGACAGTTCACGCGTACTTCCTCTCGAACCACCGGCTAAACCCCCCTGGGACACCACACCTTGGCCAAGCATGGTGAAGTGATATATGCTTTGAAAATTATATCTGAATCGGCTCATTTGTTATATCGTTTCCAACCAACATAATTAAATTTGAGTTTATTTTGTTCTAAAATGCTATTAATCAACACTTGTTTTTGCTTGTGTAAGCAAAAGAAAGTTGCTAAAGTCTGGAAGGCACCTCATTCCGGACACATCGCACAAGAAACCTGTAGGTCTTAACAACCATTCATTTTTCACTGCTTAGACTTAGCGTATTCTATTAAGAATGCCTTCCCGAATTAGTGATTTTAAATAAGAAATTTTCCAAATTAGGCGCCTTATCGAATTTGGCACCTTTCCCATACATGTATGTAAATGCGTATGATTATATATATACGCTTTTGCTTATTTTCATCACAACGTCAAAACTTGTCCGACAGCCATCAAGTCGTTCCTGGAGTGATGCCTGTTACAGTAGAACTTTTATGTTTAATATGCAATGCTAATCGTTTGTGACGATTCTCGGTCGCGTTCGGCATCCGCGCCCTGATCTATCTAGTGTTTATACGTTTTTCTGTTTTACTATGTAAGCATGTTGTTTTTATTTCTAAATATCCAGGTAGGTTTGGGTTCTGATGCCGTTGTATAACTTATATAGTGTTTATATCTAGAACCTAACAAATTTCAGAGATTCAGCACGGCTACATCAAATGTAGAAGTCCAATTTTTGAAAAAGGTGTTTATAAATAAAAATATTGTGTAATTTTATTACCTCTTGGTCAAACTCGACCACGCCAAAATCATGACCTAATATGTTAAAAAATTTTAACACATGTCGCGTGCATTTAGTCATAAAGCTCATAGCAGTTGATTAGTGGTTACTCACTGCAGGTGGCCCAAGTCTTCTTAACGAGGACACGGGTAACCTCTTCCCCTTGGCACCTCGGACCTTGAGAATGCGTGCATTTAGTGCTGTAACGTTAATTTATTTCAGAAATCAACTGAAAGTCGGCGAAACACATCAAGTTCTATACTGTAAGTATAAAAACATGGATGCAATTTTATGTGTCTCTTTCTTATGTAAAAAAATAAAAGCATCTTAGATGATATGCTGTGCACATTTGAAGCCAGTGTTTGGATGGATATTTTTGTTCTTGCAAATACTTTTGCAAAGTCAAATACGACACGAGTTTAATCACAAAGAAATTTGGTGACCGCTAGCAGAAAATAGTATTTTTTCGACTGGGTAGGAACCATTTAGTGACGCAAATTTTTGTAAACTAACAAACAAGACCTTCAGCTTAGTCGAGCATAATTAGGCGCACACATTTGACTTTTCCAAGCATATTTCCCTATATTGTTTTATAAATATAGGTGATCTTCGCCGATTCACCCGTTAACACCGATGTTTGTTAAGCCTTGAAAGAGACTAGGGTATAACGAACAATTTACCAGATTTTTTTATAATAAATTATTATTGAATGGTTATTTTTTATAACAGCGTAAGTGTTTATGTGTTTCGATATCGGCTGGGAAGTAACAGTTGAACAACGGGGTTTTTGGCTAAATTAACCTAAATTTTGTCGCTAGCGTAGATTTAGACTGATAACAAGTAAATAGAATTTGTTGATTTTTTAAGAATCGGCGGCGTTGCATGATGTATCTGGTTGTCACTGCTGAATACACCATTCAAGGTTTTCCACGTAGAAAAAAATACACCAATGCTCTATATTAGCTCAAAATCGCAAAATTTTGTTACAACCTACAGTATTCTCCAAAATCGAATGTCGCTCTCTCGAAATAAATTTGTACTTAAAATACAATTTTTTATTAATTTAAATAGTTCCGAAATCTTCCGCTCACTCGCTAGAAATGCGAGTCATTTTTGGCGCGCACTGTACAGCAGTTGGTACTAGCTGCAGCAAAGGTTTGGTTCTTGATTTTGATAGGTCATGTGACTTTCGTAGTATCCATCGTCAATCAATGGCTCCTCAATTACTGAACAAGGCAGGTAAACTGTTATTTGTAAATTTTATCCACTAAGTTCCCGTATTTTTATATACCAGATTTTGCACGTTTTCCTACATATGTCGCAAATTATCACCACATATATAGTATTTATTGACGTTCTAATTCATACTATGCTGCATGTTTTACACTTAGCTTTCGAATTAAATATTAAAAACAATATATCGTACGACATTTAAAATTAATTTCGTTATGCATCTGGTAAGCCTTTATTCCAAAAGTGATTGTAGTTTTCGAATCCTTCAAAACTCCCGAAACTGAAGAATAGGAAAAATTGCGGTTTTAATGAAGACAATTTTGTTTTGTCTTGCAGCGATGCTGAAAAACGCGAACTGCAGCTTCAGTTGGAACGTGAGTTTGAGGCACGTACCGAGCTCCAAATTGAAGCAAACCGGCTGACCGACCAATTGAGCCAGGCGCAGCGTGAAAATTCGGCGCTGGCACAACGCGTCGAGGATATGGAATACGAGCTCGAGTGGAGCGAAACGGACCCAAAACGGTAATGCGCTCGTTTATTTTTGTTTCTATAGTCATTGCAAAGTGAGCGATGGCAGTTTTGTATGAATGTAGTGGAATAGATTGATCTAGTTTGTTGGATGATTGCCAGGGCTTGAGCTTAAAATTTGATAGATGTTGCTTTGTGCACAAACTTTGTTTGCCTTTGCAATAATTTTAACTTGCTGAAAGCAATTAATTCCGCGATTACTTTACTATCGATAGTCATTGTCCTAAAGTAGCTCAACGTGTATAGTTTGGTATTGTATAATGCCACTTCCATTTTTAAGTAAAATCAATCTCAAATGTTGCTCGAAATAAAGCTTCGTTTATTATAATCGAACAAATCTTGTGTCACGACGCAAACACAAATGGTGCAGACATTTTTTCGCTACATTCTCTGTATTCTGCGCTGCATCAAACTCAAACTGATATTGAATTTTAATGGATATATACGTATATTATTGTTTCGAGAGACATTACTAGCATTGATGCAATAAATTGTGTTGTGCGGTTACGTCTCGTATCGTATTAAGCTACGTGGATAGACTGACAGGCGTACCAATGAAAGTGTGTTGAATACTTTCTTGACACTTACACTTACTGGGTACACTCTATGCTGAAATACTTTGGTTTGTAATTATTGCTTATTATAAAAGAAATTTTTGTTTCAGCTCCAGACCCCGTCGTCAGTCGGAGAGCCATCAGCTGGAACTGAACCGTCTATGTGGTAAAATTCAATCCCTCGAATCACAACTTGCCTGTGAAGCCGCCGGGAAGGAACTCCTGCTATCACAACAAAACACTCAGCGACACCAAGGGTCTAGTCATGATCCACTACAAGGATCAGGTGCAGACACGTTTTCCACCTCTAAGTCATGCCAAACATCGCCTGCACTAGGCGGCGAAGTTAAAGAAGCTCTCGCCGTGTCTAGTAGTAGTAATGGTAGCGTTAAAGTAATTGCTCAATTAAGGAATGAAATTGCAAAGAAAGCTGACGTTATTGACGGTTTGTATGGCGAGGTGCGCAATCTAGCCGGACAGCTAGCTGCAGCAAAATCGTCTGCGCTTGGAAGCGAGAATGACTGTGCAGCGGTTCGTCAAGAGAACGATCGTCTCAAAAGCGAAATTGCTCAAATGTTGGCGGAACAGCACCGGGATGATCGGGAAAGGCGAGGGTACGATGATGAAGTTGTAGGACTACGAAGTGAAGTGGATGCTGCATGTCAAGAAAACGAGGTGCTCAAACGCAAACTGGAGGAATATGAGCTAAATATTGCTCAGAAGCAACAAGCCTTAATTGAACTCGGAAATGAAAATAAGGCGTTGAAAGATGAGTTGACCAAATCTGATGATGATGATAATAAGCGTGAGCCCGAATCAGTTGTGTCTCTTAGTGAATACGAAGAAATTAAGGCTGACCTTGATCGAGCATCGACACAACTGGAGCGGTTGCAGGTACGGCAATTTCGTATTATTATTTATCTAATAAGGTGAACTATTATTTTTCGAGCTTGATGGTTTGGTAAACTTATGTCACGATCCATAACTCAAGGGAGAATCGAAGTCGAAGCGGCAGAACAATGAATTAATGGTGAGCGTAAGTTTATGCGAGTTTGTTCCCAACACCGGTTAACTAAGTTTTTAGGGCTAAAAGTACCTTTTGGGTCATATCTCCATTTCCACAGAAACAAACTTTTATAGCTCTTAACGTTTTTCGTGGTGGGCCAAAGACAAGCCTGGAGAGAAATGACGAAAAATGGCCAAAACATACATTTTCAGCTTTTACAGTCACGGGGAAGTGCGAAGCGTGGACGAACGCAATTTTGTCTGCTCGTCTGAAGGCGAGCGGACAACATTGCGCCTATTCACGGACGGGCGCAGTTGCGTCAATCTTTTGCTTACTTACGTTTCTCCGTGATGAATTTGACGAAGCCTGGAGTACATAGACTAATCTATTGAATAAAATAATGTAATTTGTTAAACATTGTAGATTCTTGTGCAAATTTAAAAGTGTGCTAATAACTACTCTGTGTTTTAAATACGTTGCGCTAATAACGTTTTCTGGCGAGCAATACAACTTTGCCATCAGACTTTACCTATACTTTTCTATAGGAGATGTTGTTTGCTGTCGGACAAGCAAATATACTATTTCAGCTCTTCCAAATTTTGCACAGCTAAATTTGATATCGCTATAGACAAAATTGTTTGTCTATATATTGAACAAAATAACTAGTTAATGTTACAAAAATTATGATACGGAAGAATAATAAGCTTACTTCAAAGATCGATAGAAATTACAGAGCACCATTCGGTAGTGGTAACAGTACCGCGATGATTCTCTGGCTTCTCCACGCTAGGCGGAGGACCCCCAGAATTTCGCGCTTCCCCAGATAAATATTGGCTTCCCCAGGTCAACCATCCTAGTACCAGCACTCCAGCTATTTTAGGGTGCTCAGTATCACTCCTTACAAAATCCTAAGTAAAATGAAGTGCGGCCAGTAGATATTATACATTTTCAGTACATAAAATTTGCGAAAAAACAATGCATGAATGTTATGAATGCATGAAAAACGACAGAAAGAACGACGAAATTGACAGAAAAACAACGTAATGCACAAGACCATAATCAACCTGGGGCACAGCTTTTACCACAGCTAACCTGGGTGGGGGATACAGCCAGGTTCTTCCGGCTCGCATAGGTTGGAACTGGTGCCACGCTCAACCCTTCAGGTTAAATTTTGGTCTTGTGGATAGGTTGGGTACTTATTACTAATTCTTATTATTTCAAGAACAAATGGGAAACTAATCTAGCTGTGTGACTAACATTGTCTGAATTGCATAATGCATAATATCATGCATTCATTTGCTATCATTAGGGGTCTGCTTTAATTTTTCTAGTTTATATACCTACGTGCTTTACGCTCATTAGCCACAAAACGGAATAACTGTTTGGTTTTAAAGAATTCATTATGATTGTGATGGTTTAGTGTTAAAACTGACGCTGCGAAGCCATTCCTGAGTTCCAGCTTAGTAAAAGAGGGTATTCAAACAGTTAGATTGTGAAACTTTGAGTTTTGTAGCCAATTGTTGGTCTGTGACCACTGTACGCCATTTGTTTGAAGATTGTTGGATCCTGTTTTGTGTGTTATAAGACGCACATGTAAGGGTAAGCGGAAGATTGCAGAATGAACAAAGAATGAATTATCTAGACGTTTCGTATCTGCAACTTTATTATTGTAAGTGTACCATTTGCAAAATATTATTCGCAGGTACGGTACGAGCAGGCAGAAACCAAATCGGAACATGAACTCTACCGAATACGTGAGCAGTTGGACGAGGCAGAAGCTGCTCGATTCACGCTGGGAGAAGAACTTCGTGAGGCTCAAAAGGAGCATGATAAGCTTCGTCAAGCGCATTGCGGTGAACTAGAAACACTCAAATCGGAATTGGCACGTTCACGTCACGACGCAAGCGCTGCAGTCGAACATGAGCAAGTAATTCGAGAACTGAAAACCCAAAAATCTGAAACTGTTGCCGAGCTGCAATTGAAACGTAAAGAGGCGCAGCAGGCTCAAAAAGACAGCGAAAATGCACGGACTGAACTCAGTCGAGTCGAGAATAAGTTGGCTGACGCTCGTGTAGAGTCTGAAAATCAGCAGGTGGAAATTGAAAAATTGCAAGCAGAGATCAAGCAATTATTATTATTACAACAAAGACACGGTCATAGCATGGACACGAAGCCAGCGGAGAAAGCATCAGCTGGAGAAGTTAGGCCCGATGTTGATGTGACTTCTCGACGATCCATTTCGTCAGTTAGCGCTGTGAGCCAACAGCGGTTAAGCGCAGCACTTACCGATTCGTCGGAGGCCGCTGATGATCTTAATAACGCTGGTACGGATCGTGTGACCAAGTTGGAGAAGGACAACGAACGTCTGATGAAGCGAAACGAAGAGTAAGTCATGTGTTTTTGCTTTTATATCTAATAATCATGCATTTAACAAAAACGTTTTATAATGCTGAAACAAGGCTCGTGAAACAATTGAACATAGACTCTAGCTAATTTGAATTTTGCTTAATATCACCTCTTACGTTTAGATTTAAATGCTTTTTAGTGTTTAAATGTGTACTATATGTCGCGTGGGGATTGTTGTTAGGTTTCTGCATTTCAAGAAATATTTTGTAACGTATCCTGCATATATTTAAAAATGTTTAGTTTGGACATTACGCAATGTTTGTATGATTCAAGTATAGCGATTACGCCGTGTCACCCTGTTTCACCTGGTTTAAAGCGCGCCCCCTCACAAAATTTCGAGATCTACCTGCTTGGATTTGCCTTGGTAATTTGTTCCAACCGGTGTCTGTGTACAACTGTTACGTACCGAAATGGAAGCAAATTTTCACGAACCGTTCCAGTAATATCAACAGCTGTTGTTCTATTAATGCTTGGTGAATTTTTCAGGAACGATTTTCAGGTAATTTTAATCTGTAACCTGTTTACTCGACATAGTCGCCATTGTTGATTGTAATTTTCAGGTTGAAACGTCTTGTCAATGTGCTACGACGAAAACTCGGATCGATTGCTCATCAAGTCAAACCCTGAGTGTGTTTTATCGAAGGTTTCATTGTTATTTTGTAATAATGTCGAAGTAGTACAGTGGAGTGAGCTTATAGTGAAAATGTTAGTGCAGTGAAAATGTTCGTTTTGTCCCGGACAAATTGTCTGCATTAAAATATAGGCGGATATAGTAAAAATGAATTTTTTATTTGTCCCATGTGATTTCACTATAAGTGCATTCGACTGTAAGTAGATGTTGTGTTAACATTGTAAAATGTTATTAGTGTCCACCGTGATTGCTGTATAGAACTCCCCACACCCACTTTGGAATACCAAAGAACTTGTGCGGCATGAGTTCCGCATCTGTCTACAGTAGCTGGTAATGTGATTAAACAGTTGAAGCTTATTCTGTCAGGTTCATATATTTGGAGCAATAATGATTGTGGTGCTCAAAATGGTGTTTGAACATATTCGACCACTGCAAAAGATTATTCTCAGTGGTACACGCAGCATTATGCAGTGGTAATACCGAAAAATGTTATTTGCTGGAGTCTGTTATGTACCATTTTCTATATGCACTCGTTTCGTTGACGTTTGCAAGGGAATATAAAGTTTAATATTGCAACAGTTTTTCTAACGCAAAACATAACCGACTAAGGGTTGCATCTAGCGCATTCCCCCGTTGAGCAACAAACCAGTTTCTTTAATACACATATTTCTTCTAAAACTGTTTCAATGACCGCGATTCTGCCAAGTACTCGTTCATTTTGGGCGAGCGAATGGCCGTGTGGTTGCGAAAGTATAAAAACAAAAAAAAACATTTATTTTAGAATGAATTACTTTTGGGTGCTTTGGGAAAATGGTTCGAAGCGAGTATCAGCTAATTTTTTTGTAACAATATAATATTTAAGTAGGTGTGCTAGCCTTAAAGCTTTATCTGCTTTTCAATGCCAAACTAATTCATTCCAAAACCATCGTAACGTTAGCTGCCAGTGCTGCAGCTACTGTTAGTCGTGGATAATACTGACTTTGTAACTTTGAATTTTGCTGATGATAATGATCTGTTTGCTCATAGCATTATTTTACGTATTATAATTCTTGTTGCATTTTATATTATTTTTGCTGTATTAACCTCCTTTTATAAATTATATATATATACTGTGTCATATCAAAAACATTTCTAAACAGACCGCACTGTAGTCAAAAGCACTTCGAAATGTTGGCAATTAGTTACGCCGTGCTGTTTTTAAAGGTTGTGAAAAAGTGTCTCATCAAACCATTTCACAAATTACAGGCAAGGTTCCTTTTTAAAAGTTGGAAAAGGGCTAGGCATTGGTCCAACAATTTACAAAAGTTCCAGCCAAGTTTTTACGGCGTGAAAAACTCTAAAAAAATTAGTATAATCGTATAGTCTGCGCTTGGACTTTACATTATGTTCTTCTGACGTCATCGTGTTGACAAACCAGTGTTTTCAGTATCGGAAATAAATTTTGGTATCATTGAAAGATTACCGCAGAACTTTCGTGATTTTAACCTGGCTTGTTTGATTTATGTACCTTACGTCGATTTATCAGAATTTCAGCTTTATGATAGGTTGTTTTTGTCGAAATACATAGTTACAAGGAGCAAGCCCAAAAATCTGTTTTACGCAAAATATTATGTAAAAAATTATCGCTAATAAAGCGATTTTTCAACATTTTTTGCAATTTATCATTTTGATGTGGTTTCGCTATTGCCCCTCCAAACCTGAAATTAGTCTTTTAATAATCTACATAGTATATTATCATTTTTTGGATTAGCAACACCACCTTGGTGCAGAAAATTTCGCAAAACTTTTTATCATAATGTATAACCTCCCTTGTATCATCATTCGAACCGCATTGACGAGCACAGTCGTGCGTCAAAATTTGCTGATTCCGTTCGTTGGTTAACAAAGGTAGACTTCGGCGTAAGACTCGGGTTTAGTTATGCACTCATTTTACGTAACTGTCTCATAGAATGTTATATTGACAACTCAAACAATTCGAAAAAAAAATTTGCAATAGCACATCCTAATGGGACATTTTTGAGCCACCAGGTCGAGATGATTTATCAAATTTTTAGCTGTGTCGTCGCAATTTACGAACTTCGGCTAAACCAACGGTCCTTATGCTGTCGCCGAGTGGGGTCTGCTTGTGACATCCTGAAATTCGGATCATGTAACACTATTTTAGTCTAAGAAGTTTTTAGCTTTTATCACTAGCTAAAAATGTTTTATGTATTTAATTTGCTTTATACCGTTAGTATAACGAGTATTAGTGCTTTTCTAGTTTACCATTTGCGGTAATTCTGTGTTAAACGATGCGCATTATTACTCCAGTATTATAATGCATGCTCATAGGGTGGGACATTGCAATTTCCCTCTCCCGACGTTGGAATCGGACCTAGCCGATGCCCTCTGGGAAGTAGCTTGATCCTCAGCACCCTCTCGAGGCCTCGCCAACCCCTCCCTAGATAAGAGGAAGTAGCCTGATCTTTCCCTCAGGGTCCGTATCAACCTCCCATGCGCCGAGGGCGCTGGGAAAATAACTTTGTGGCAAATTGGCAAAACCTAAAATAAAATATCAGTAAAATGAGTGCCAAAAAATTCAGAATTTGGTTTCCAAAACTTATTTCACCGGATGACCTACCCCCTAACTCCCCGTCGCCCCCGCTATCCTACCCTGGGACTTCGGACTTCGCCCGTGTATAATTACTCTATTAGTTTTGGTAGGCTTAGCTTTTAGCTAAGCATTAGTCTCAGATGTAAAGCTCTAATCAAATATAATGGTGTAATGTGTGTAAAAATGGAGTTACTGCAGATCGGTAAACTAGACATGTGCCAAGTATATTTTGTATATTGGATTACTTCTGTTTTATGGGGATATGTTATTTTAATTCCTGTATTGTGCGGTACGAATTTATTTTTTTTCAGTTCACGTTAAAACACTGTATTAGTAAATGGTTGTTGTTAAGTCACCTTTGACTCATATGTAATGCGTCGTGGTAAACGTCTTCCGCGCGGAAAATTACATAAAGATCTGGCCGATTTGACGCCATAATAGTGGCTCGCCCGTACTGCACTGACGGTAACCTACAGAAATCCAGATAGATTTAATGTTACATGCCAAGAGAATTTTACTTTCATACGAAAAGCATAAAATATCTGGCTCCTACTGCTACATAGATCTTTAATAAACCAGATGATAGAGTTATGTAACCAGCTGATGGCATTTTATATGCACGTAGCCTAGAACAGCTATACAACGGCATTGTTATTGTACAATACGCTGTGTAGTTGTCGAAGGTTTATTCGTCGATATTTGATTTTGGCTAAGGTGTTTTGTCAGCATTTAGCGATCCTCATGGTCTAGAATTAGACTATATTATCATTAGCGCCGCGCCTTTTCATTAGTCGTTTTTGCGATTCTTAACGAATGTGGTTAAGCTTATTTTATTAATGAACTGAAATACACTGTTGATGAGTACATTTCTAAGGCCTGGATTCGCGAGGTCTATAATGGACACAGCCCAATCTGTGTAAGAAACTGCTAATTTTGATGTAGAATTTTGTTTGTGAAGCCCGGAAATTTAGTAACTTACGTCGATATTTTTGCACTAAAACATGCGTTCCGTAAAATCATCCGCGTGATGTATATATGTAAGTCACAAACTTCGAAATTATTAGATACAGGTGGTACATGTCTACATACATTTCCGTTCACTTATTGGCGTTTCTTTCTCAAATGTTGGTATTGGTACTTGTTGTGACAAACTACGAAATTATTAGATACATGTGATGCACATCTACATACTTTTTGTCTCGATAACTTGCTTTCCGTTCACTTACCGGCGTTTCCCAAATGTTGGTGCGGTCCTCGTTGTGACAAACTATGAAATTATTAGATATAGGTGATGCACATCTACTAACTTTTTGTCTCTAAAACTTGCTTTCCGTTCACTTGCTGGCGTTTCCCAAAATGTTGGTGTGGTCCTCGTTGTGACAAACTATGAAATTATTTGATACAGTTGATACACATATACATACTTTTTGTCTCTAAAACTTGCCTTCCGTTCACTTACTGGCGTTTCCCAAATGTTGGTGCGGTCCTCGTTGTAACAAACTATGAAATTATTAGATACAGTTGATGCACATCTGCATACTTTTTGTCTCTAAAACTTGCTTTCCGTTCACTTACTGGCTTTTCCAAAATGTTGGTGCGGTCCTCGTTGTGACAAACTGTGAAATTATTAGATATAGGTGCTGCACATCTACATACTTTTTGTCTCTAAAACTTGCTTTCCGTTCACTTGCTGGCGTTTCGCAAATGTTGGTGCGGTCCTCGTTGTGACAAACTATGAAATTATTAGATATAGGTGATGCACATCTACATACTTTTTGTCTCTAAAACTTGCTTTCCGTTCACTTGCTGGCGTTTCCCAAAATGTTGGTGTGGTCCTCGTTGTGACAAATTATGAAATTATTAGATACAGTTGATGCACACCTACATACTTTTTGTCTCTAAAACTTGCTTTCCGTTCACTTACTGGCTTTTCCCAAATGTTGGTGCGGTCCTCGTTGTGACAAACTATGAAATTATTAGATATAGGTGATGCACATCTACATACTTTTTGTCTCTAAAACTTGCTTTCCGTTCACTTGCTGGCGTTTCCCAAAATGTTGGTGTGGTCCTCGTTGTGACAAATTATGAAATTATTAGATACAGTTGATGCACACCTACATACTTTTTATCTCTAAAACTTGTTTTCCGTTCACTTGCTGGCGTTTCCCAAATGTTGGTGTGGTCCTCGTTGTGACAAACTATGAAGTTATTAGATACAGTTGATGCACATCTACATACTTTTTGTCTCTAAAACTTACTTTCCGTTCACTTGCTGGCGTTTCCCAAATGTTGGCGTGGTCCTCGTTGTGATAAACTATGAAATTATTAGATACAGTTGATGCACATCTACATACTTTTTGTCTCTAAAACTTGCTTTCCGTTCACTTGCTGGCGTTTCCCAAATGTTGGTGTGGTCCTCGTTGTGACAAACTATGGAATTATTAGCTATAGGTGCTGCACATCTACATACTTTTTGTCTCTAAAACTTGCTTTCCGTTCACATACTGGCGTTTCCCAAATGTTGGTGCGATCCTCGTTGTGACAAACTATGAAATTATTAGATACAGTTGATGCACATCTACATACTTTTTGTCTCTAAAACTTGCTTTCCGTTCACTTACTGGCTTTTCCCAAATGTCGGTGTGGTCCTCGTTGTGACAAACCATGAAATTATTAGATACAGTTGATGCACATCTACATAGTTTTTGTCTCTAAAACTTGCTTTCCGTTCACTTGCTGGCGTTTCCCAAATGTTGGTGTGGTCCTCGTTGTGACAAACTATGAAATTATTAGATACAGTTGATGCACATCTACATACTTTTTGTCTCTAAAACTTGCTTTCCGTTGACTTGCTGGCGTTTCCCAAATGTTGGTGTGGTCCTCGTTGTGACAAACTATGAAATTATTTGATACAGTTGATACACATATACATACTTTTTGTCTCTAAAACTTGCCTTCCGTTCACTTACTGGCGTTTCCCAAATGTTGGTGCGGTCCTCGTTGTGACAAACTGTGAAATTATTAGATACAGTTGATGCACATCTGCATACTTTTTGTCTCTAAAACTTGCTTTCCGTTCACTTGCTGGCGTTTCCCAAATGTTGGTGTGGTCCTCGTTGTGACAAACTATGAAATTATTAGATACAGTTGATGCACACCTACATACTTTTTGTCTCTAAAACTTGCTTTCCGTTCACTTACTGGCTTTTCCCAAATGTTGGTGCGGTCCTCGTTGTGACAAACTATGAAATTATTAGATATAGGTGATGCACATCTACATACTTTTTGTCTCTAAAACTTGCTTTCCGTTCACTTGCTGGCGTTTCCCAAAATGTTGGTGTGGTCCTCGTTGTGACAAATTATGAAATTATTAGATACAGTTGATGCACACCTACATACTTTTTGTCTCTAAAACTTGTTTTCCGTTCACTTGCTGGCGTTTCCCAAATGTTGGTGTGGTCCTCGTTGTGACAAACTATGAAGTTATTAGATACAGTTGATGCACATCTACATACTTTTTGTCTCTAAAACTTACTTTCCGTTCACTTGCTGGCGTTTCCCAAATGTTGGCGTGGTCCTCGTTGTGATAAACTATGAAATTATTAGATACAGTTGATGCACATCTACATACTTTTTGTCTCTAAAACTTGCTTTCCGTTCACTTGCTGGCGTTTCCCAAATGTTGGTGTGGTCCTCGTTGTGACAAACTATGGAATTATTAGCTATAGGTGCTGCACATCTACATACTTTTTGTCTCTAAAACTTGCTTTCCGTTCACATACTGGCGTTTCCCAAATGTTGGTGCGATCCTCGTTGTGACAAACTATGAAATTATTAGATACAGTTGATGCACATCTACATACTTTTTGTCTCTAAAACTTGCTTTCCGTTCACTTACTGGCTTTTTCCAAATGTCGGTGTGGTCCTCGTTGTGACAAACCATGAAATTATTAGATACAGTTGATGCACATCTACATAGTTTTTGTCTCTAAAACTTGCTTTCCGTTCACTTGCTGGCGTTTCCCAAATGTTGGTGTGGTCCTCGTTGTGACAAACTATGAAATTATTAGATACAGTTGATGCACATCTACATACTTTTTGTCTCTAAAACTTGCTTTCCGTTCACTTGCTGGCGTTTCCCAAATGTTGGTGTGGTCCTCGTTGTGACAAACTATGAAATTATTAGATACAGTTGATGTACGTCTACATACTTTTGGTCTCTAAAACTTTTCCGTGCATTTGTTGAGATTTGTCCTCGTTGATGTGAGTCCTGAAAGATAGCTATTGCTTAGTTGAGACAATACTTAAATATTTACATATACGAATGGCTTGCTGCTTTAGACAGTAACTTACTGTCAGAATTCTCACTGGCAAAAGTGGTTAATTTCGACGGTGTTCGTCTGGGCTTTTCTCGGTGACACGCATAACCCAACTTCGGCCAGACAGATTGACTCCAGCGATAGCTCATTTGAAGGCTGAAATCTCTATTTATGCTCCTTAGTGAGAAGCAAAACCCGATTTTAACATCTTCCTTCCGAAAACGGAGCAAAGGGGGCTCTGATCGTGTCCCAAAGGGATCCAAAACCCACGTTATTACTATAACTCGACAACCGGTGTAGATATCGGGGCCAAATTGGACTAATTTTGTGGAGCAAATATGTATAAATCTGAATATGCGGTTCTCTTAGAGTGCAGGATTTGGGTTAAAACGGGTTCTAAAATGGGCCAATGATGCCCAAAATACAAGAAATGGTAGTATCTCCACAACTACTCAGGCTATATGTTTGGGCTCATTCTGGAGAGCAGTTCGTTCTCTGTATAGCTGTAAACAGTGGGCTGCTATTGTCATTATTTTGCCGCAGGGTTTTGTTTCAAAAACGGTTTTTCAAAGGGCACATAGGACGAAAGTTGTAGAACTATGAGACATATCTCTCCAACCGATAGAGTTATTGGTGTTTGTGGTCATATTTTGTAGAGCAGTTCATCCTTAATGTAAAATTGCGCTGCTAATGTTATTACTTTCACCTCAAAATATGGTCAAAATAGGTTTTCAGTGGGCCCATGGCATCCAAAATACACGAAAATTGTAATATCTCTTTAACCGCTTATAGGTGCTTTTGGTGTCATTTTGTGGAAAAATTCATCCTCTATGTACTTGAAAATTGATAACACAATCATCAATATAACTTCTCAACAATTCCAGTAACATGGCTGATATTCTGTGGTTCTTTGTGTAATTTATTGCTCAATATAGCTATTCATATCTCTTTGAATTACATATTCAACGCTTGGAATTCACTTCCTTGGCGATAAGACAAGCTACTAGTCTGTCAACAACTGCATAAACTATTATATTAACTTGGCATGTAGAGTTTATTGTTTTACAATGTCTTTTCTGTCTTAAAAGCAATAGGAAGCATTCGACTGGAGGTTTAGAATTTGCTGGTTGCTTGCGAGGTCCCACGTTATGGCAATGTTTCAGAGAAGTTCAACGCTTTGCCACTGCGGGGAGCTTACCAAATCAATAGTAGTTCGAGCCAGCTCGTAGCGATGAATATCTGTTCACTTTGATTCCGGAATCTTGTTCAGTCTGAGCGATATCATCATTAACTCGATGGGTTAGTACTGGGGCAAAACGATTTAGCCTTGTATTTTATAATAATGTTTGTACCTGTGGTGGCCGTGCAAAGGTTGTAGTAGTTAGTTACAATACTTTCCAAAAATGACTGTTGCTCGCTGGAAACTCTCACTCGTTTGAGCCTCACTGGAACGAAATTGTTTTAAAATAAAATTTTACGTTTAGTTTTAATACTTTTGAAGTGTCGAGCGACTCGCTCGTTCGGCGCTCTTTGAAGACTTGCTTCAAATCATTCAGTCGAAACGCGACAGTCGTTTTGGGGGAGTACTGTAGTTTTATTAAACAGGCACAATTTATGTACAAATGATATTCAGCATGATTTATTGTGCAATTAATAGTATTTTATCTATTATTTCAGCAATGAGTTATTAAACATTTTTTATATGATACATGTTATTGAATTGCTTATTATGTTTATTGATATGCTTAAAAATTGTTTTATTAGCTTTGTTTAGAATTTGAAAATGTTTGACGATGCTCAAAGTTGTTTCGCGCGGTGTTCTGTTTTATTTGTTTTGGCAGTTTGATGCTAACCGGATTAGTAGCTCATCTCTTGGTAGTCTATTCTGCTATCAAAATTGACGGAATAGGCCTGAGCTTATACATATGTATCCATAAAATTTAAGTCAATTGGTGTGTAATTGTGTAATTTTATTTTTAGATTAAATGTCCAATATCCGGTGAGCAGTGAACAATTTTGAGGATAGCTGTTTAAGACAGCTCTTTCATAAAGAATGATATTCCATTGATTTATCCAGATAATACGCATATATATTTGCTTGGGCGAGTGTAAGGCAGGACGAAGGTTGTACTAACCCCACTGGGGTACTGGCACACGGTGCCCTGCCTTTGAGCATGTCCCTGTGGTTCTGCTGTCTTAAACCTTTTCATCTTAGCTGTGTGGAAATCGTGCTGTTCGAACTTGTGAGTCCTTTTGTGGGCACAACTGCTATGTCAGTACACAGTCAAAACAGTGCCGCCCCCAAGCGGGGAGCGCTCCATACTACAATGACGAAATTGTATTGTACCGGAGATTGGTGTTGTTTAAATTGTTAGCATTGAGTGAACCATTATGGCACGTTTTTTTCAAATATAACGTTTTAGAAGAGGTACTATGAGAATAAACACAATGCAAACACTCAACCAGCAACATGTAGCTTTGTTTATTGGTGGATTTACATTTTTGTGCCTCACTGACATGGCTTGGGTTGTCTCATCGCTCACTAACATGGCTTGTGGGGTCTCATCGACACACTTTGGGGGCTCACTGACATGGTTTGGGTTCCTTGTTTATTCAAGCCTCGGGGCTGTGTCAAGAATTGGAAGTTTGTACCTACAAGCCTGCCCACAGCATTTCGCAAAGGTGGGGGAGATAGTACAGATAGTTGTTCGTTAAATATTCATTACGTATATACTTATGATATGGTATTAACATATATAATTTAAATATAATTAATATTGTACTGTTGGTATTGTATTTCCTTGGTTAATTTTTTTCACTTATATTTCAGCTGTAATGTTACCTTGTGAGATCTTGATAACGCAGTTTTTTTATATTTCAATAATCTATTTACTTATTTTTGTTTCACTAAGAGTGCTGCCATCCAAGTTACAGAACTTTTCTGTCGTAAAGCGCAACATTTAGCTATTAAGGGCGATGGCGAAATACATTCTATGCCGTTGTTGATATGTTAAGTGTATTCCTTACCCACAGTCCAAGCTAAAATCCTATATGAGCCATATACTAAGCCTAGGTCGGAGGATCGAGCCCCCGCACTAAGTCTTTCTAACAGTATAACGTCCGGCCACCAAAGATTACATTATCCGAAAAGATTGCAAACCCAAAAAGGTACCTAATTTGGAAAACATAGCACACGAAGCCAGTTAATGATTTCGACTTGGACTCTTATATTCAGTTAAATATGAATCCTTAATTTTTATTTTGGCTTAATGTGTGTTTGGGCATTGTTTCTGTTGGATAGCCCAATTTAAATTAAAAATTGTTCAATCATCCCTATTTGTTTAGCTTCGTTTGCGGTCTTTATGTTGATAATTACACTGTTAAAGTCAAGCTGTGGGGTGTAAGCATTTAAACCTGTTGTGCGCTCCTCGATATATATCCTTATCCTGCTAAGCCTTAGAGTAAGCTTAGGTCATCTTATGCAAGCGTAACGGTACGTTGGGATGCTGCCGCCTCCGCTCCTTTCCCCGAACCATCACAATAAGCTGTTCGTTATACTGATATAACGTTGCACTCTTCAGCTTCATTTTAGGCCTTTAGTAACTATAATTCTTCTCGTGATCTGGTTCGTGTTTTGTATATTCTCTCAGCGCAGTAATATTCCTGTATAATTTTATTGTACCCAACCGCTTGTCATTGTATTTACGGATAGTTTGACAGATGTTTTATATAATGTATACATCCTTGTTTATGTATTAGGAATCATGCGGTGTTCACGTTACAATGCCACCGCTGGTTGGAACTTTCGACCCCCTGTAGTTGTGACCCTACCGTGTAGACTGTCTGGGTCACACCTATACCGTAGGTCAATTGCCGATGGTGTGCGACACCCCTAGTTACTACATTCTTTGTTTGCAGTGTCGAAATTGCCTACCAAATGAAAATGTCAGCTACCAAATTGGCCCGAATTAACTGTAACTGACACCGTCTGTAGAGAATGCGGTGTATTAATCAGCTGTGCTTGTATCTTTTTTCTAGTTGATACGAATGTTGAAGAGATAATACCGCACACCGTCAATAAAATTGCAAACAAGAAATGGTGTGCTCGACACTGTCGAGAAGAGCCAATACCTCTAGCTAACTACCCTTGAAAAAATTTATAAAAAAACATGGGAATGTTTGAGACACCCTGCAGTCGACAGTGTGCCTGACACTGTGTGTTGTACATAGCTTCCAAACGTTAGGGACATTATAACGTGAACGCCGCATTATGTTCTTCTATATGCTTATGATCATTGATGAAACTGTATCCCATACTCAAAATAAAGTCATTGAGTCTGGTCTGGGGTAGTAATTACATTTGGAACTTGATCTGGAGTGGTGATTATACATTTGGAATCTCCTAATTTTTAGACAGTTTTCACTAAAATTTAATGCACGGTTTAGTGGTAAAATCGGATTTATAGACAAATCATTCGTAAAAAGCATCACAGAGGAGTACTTCCAGTTTCGGGCGCAGCATTTATATACCACGTTATATATGTAAACCATTAATATTTCTATGTATTATGTGTCTATGTAATATCTGTGTATACATAATTAAGTCTGTGCTTAAATTGGATTGAAATTTGTCGATTTATATTTTAGTTGTAAAAATAAAACGTTACTCTGGTTTCGTACGAGTTTGGTTAATTTAGCTGCTTGGAAATGTTTCTAGAACAAGATTTGTTTTATAGCCATTTTACAAACATGGCAGTTTGGTCCAAATTAGGTACTCAAACCTGTCAAAGCCTGCAGATCGATTGTGATAGTGTCATGGTGATGGGCAGAAATAGCTTACCGTATCAGGGTAATATCGTTGAAATTGTCCAAAATAAAGGAAACATGGACATAAAGAACGGCATGTCATTGTCATGTTTGCATGGAGCTGAGATGCTATGAGTATATATATGCATTGTGTCTCCAATAAAACCTTGAGGTAGGGATTATTTATATAATTGCCTTAAAATTAGCAAAGTAAGGAATTTTGGCAGTGTTTTCAGTTCCACCATGTCAGACTTTATAAACACTTCTGTAATGCTATCATTCCGTGATCGATGAATCCAGGGTTTGTGACCTCTCACGAGAAGTCCACCGGGTCTACCATCAGGGTATTCATACCTCTATCCCAACATGACGGTTCGTATGTGGATGTTACATTGAGCTAATGTAGATTTTGAAGACGTAGGTGAACTGCTTGAAAATATGCAAATAGCTATATCTGTTGCATTATGACCCAGGATTCTTTCAGGGACTAGTTAAACTCATGGGTTTAGAAATTTTGAAAATAACTGGCTTCGTGGTGTTAGGTTTGCAAACTTGCGCTTCGTTAATGTGTGTACAACCAATAAAATGAAGGTAGGAGTTCTGCACGAATTTCGCTTCTCACGTGTTCCCTTGAACGCATAAATTGTTCATTTTATTTTACTAACAAAGCAAAGCTATGTGGAAGTATGTCCAACATAGCGATCAACGTAAAACTTAATGGAAAAAAGTGATTAATTATTTCAACTTTATTGCCAAAAGTTAGAATTTTAGGGCCACGCAGTGCATTATATAAAAACATCCCAATGTAATTTTAAAACTATTAATGAATGTATATATGTATATTCCTAATTTTAACAGGTTATTAATGCTATAGTATCTTATCGTTCTCCACCAACAAGCGCCAAACTCACTTATACTCCATTTTCTTTTACATGGCTTTCAGATCAGGTTCCGATTGCGGCTAAAATTTGGAGTTTCATGAGGCACCGAAAACATCCACTCTATCCCTTTTGCGCGTTGTGCATCACATATGATACAGCGTACATTGTCAAACGATGCACTTGTCGTAGTGGTTAGAGTAGGAGGCTCGCAACCAATCTTCCAGGTTCAATCTGCCGCTGCGGCAAAAGTTTTCTCCACTTTCCACGAAATGCAGATTAACTCATGCGGGGGAAAGTTAAATGCTCAGCACCATCAGCAGCTCTCCCCGCGCGCCAAATTACCAAAAGTTGAAAATTGTAGCAGACATAAGTGTCATCTTCAACGGCGCAGGGTGACCATTCAGCGCGGCATAATGCAGACGGTCTTGCAGTGCTGTGTTGTCTATGAAGTCAGTTCACAGGTAAAGGATCGACGGAAAACTGAGCTCTGAACGACAATCCAAAGACCTGATTTAGCACGAGGTCGTGCAACATCAAAATAGAAACGCCAAGTGATCAAGGATGCCGAAGCACTATTCAGAGGAATATCGTACGGACAGTGGCGCGATAGTACGATCCAAGCGATGGCTCGACATGCGGATAGTCAAGACGAATGGCGAAACATTGTCAATCTGAAGGCTTCCCACAATCACAGGGTGAAAGTAAAACACGTTCCCAGAGTGAAGGTAGCTTGAATCTAACTCGTTCAACAAAAAGCTGATTATCTTCTTAATTCCGTCTTGGCGAAACGTACATAATGTAAGTTCCAACCATTTCCTTCTGCCATATACGATATTGCTTCAGGTGCGCGGCCACATTAAAGAGCTACGTACATACAATCCTATCGACTTTGTAAGACTCACAGAATCTTTCATGTAACAAGTCTATCATAAAAAGATTGTGTTCTAGATGGCTACGACCTGTGAGTACGGCTTAACTTATGTAGCTCTAGTCTGACTTAATTTGCCAGGGCTCGACACGTTTACGGCAGCCTATCTTGTGCTGTCAGCAACTTCGCGCAAAGCTACACCTGTTTATTAGTCTTTATACGCATTGGGTGATGCCGTACTATTCAGTTCGCAACGGTAAGCGAAACCTGATACTGAAGTTCATATGCCTCAATCATAGTGTCCCGAAATCTTTCTCACTTACGTAATGTATATATTATCAGCCTGATAATTGGTATGGCTCTATTTATAACCGCTGACTGTAAATTGCTACTTAACTTCAGGTGATTCGTAATTAAGCTACATAGAGTTAGTAATTTATATTTAAATTAATAAAGTTAATTAGCACATTAGCAGATATATTACGTAGGTCAAGTTTTAACTCCGCCAAAAATGTCAGGGCGTCAGGGTAAGTACATTTTAGTGATAAGCGAATAAGGTGAATTGGGTCCAGTGAAATGATTTTGATTTTGGGATAGCTACAACCGGACGTTGTGTCTTATACTCTTTGTATTTGTAACCCTATCAATCCCATAATAGAGTGGAGCGATATTTATATAACTCATCGCATCGTGGAACATTGAGATTACAAATGGCCAGAGTCGGTGGCCAAAATTTCGCTCTCCAAAGTTCTGCTTTCAATGTTGCTAACAGCTTCAATGTACAATTGATTCAAAGGCTGTAAAACTAGCTGAAGTTTAAATCCATGTTATAACATCGATGGGAAAAATTTTAGAATATCAGTTTGCAACATAGTACAAATTTATTGATCGCAACTGCAATTGGGTCTATAAAACATAACATCTGGGAAGCGCAAAATAGCCTTTCGTCAACTCAAGCGTTTCTTTGCTAATTTTGTAGCGTGTAAAATGGTTTCGACTGTAAACAGTTGACGGTTTGTAACCAACGTCATGCGATCCCTTACCCAGACACGATTGGCACAAAATTCGCACAGAAACAATGGAACAACTCTTTCACAGCAGCTGTTTAGTAGGTTGTGTGCAATTCGTGTATATAAGGGCTTAGCTGAACATGGCTTTTCTCTAGAATCAACTTGAGCACAAAAGTTGTCGATATTAAAAATGTAAGAGAAATTTTGGTAATTTTTTACCATTCGGCCCAGCTCGACGATGCGGTTCAGAATATATCTATTTCGGCAGTATTTACTCATAACAAAATTTTCTTGTATTATATAAGGCTGTCCATTTTTGGCACCGAGGGACCATTGGTAGCCCATAAAATCGCAAATATGTCAAAAATGCAGCCCAAATAGATTTTTCTTTAGCCACCTCGTCGAACTGAATCGAATAGACCAAAATTATCAGCGTGTCTTCAAAATATTAACAAATTTCATGCTTGAAAGAATTCTAAGAATAATCCCTGAAAAAATCATCACAAGGGTCGCTGCGTGTGGATTGTTTTCTCAGTTTGCTGTACTCTCGGTAAAATTGGTGAGTACGTTTTCAGGTAAAGCTGTGGAGCACGTGGAATATTCTAATTTTCTGTGTATAGTTTTAATTTATTAATTTTAAGATTTAATTTTATTACGTTTAGTTATTGAGTTCAGTTCGAAGCACTGAAAATTTTAGGGTTCCATGAACGAGATATAGGTCATGAATGACAGATCCATATATAAAATGCAAGCTGACAGAAACATTTGCTACTTGCTGTCACTCAAAGATTAGTCTTTTTACTTTTTAGGAGGAAAGAAGAAGCCTTTAAAGGCTCCCAAAAAGGGGGATCAAAACTTAACGGAGGTGAGCGGAGCTTACAGATAAGCCTATAATTTTGCTTATATCACTTCTGCGACCTGCATGTGTCCAAGACGTTTGATTCAGAACGGTTTAATGAAGGATCACTGCCTAGATGATAGCATTTTAAGCTGGCTTCTCCATAGTCGTGGATGGAAAACAGACGTCTCGGTTGAGGACTCCTGGCAAAAATTTTGAGCGGATGGAGAAGCCAGCTTAGGGTGGTACTGGTTGTAGCTTTATTTAGTCTATGGTATTGAGATTAATACTGAAATGATTTTATGCTAAATAGCGTATACATCGTGTTAGAATATCTATATAATCTAAAATGCTTATTGTAGGCTAACGCATTCTCGATCTTGTCTAATTCTACAGAGAAATATATAAAGGAATAGCTTCGGGGAACTTTCACCACTACTAAACATAAAACTTGTTATACAAAAATCTCTTTACTACAGTGCCAATAACATGTAGTTCTCTTAGTTGCGCAAACTGGCTACTATCATAACAGATTATTGTATTTTCCATAGTATAACAATGTACGTATATCTATTGGTTTTCTATTCTTGCGGTATGGTAATCATCATATTTCTGGGTTCGGAGAATAATTATTCTAGTGTCAAATATCGATCATTTCCTGAGATAAAATTCTTGGGATGCCTTAAGTTCTAATCCACAAAAAACATTGTTTACAAAATTTTTTGCAATATGCTAACGTTGTTGGTTTTGTTGCAGGAAGATATGGAATTCAAAAAGAAGCAAATGGAAGAACAAAAGGCGCTAAAAGACTTACAGTCAAAAGCTGCCGGCAAAGGACCATTCGGCAAGTGTTTCTTGTTTCATAACAGCGGCCAATAAGTAACTGGCAATTACTACAATTAGTTAAGCACTCGCCAGCTAGCTTGAGCGATTAAAAACGGAGACAGTGCGACTATATTTGTTTAGTGACTATGGCGGGGTTCCAAATTCAGCTCTCTAATTCCGCAGAAACGGTAATGCATTAATGGCAATACTACAGTCATTTTAGTCGCAAAATAAAACCGTAAGTTTTCCACAGATGAATAAGATTATAAAGATAAAAGAAATATATATTGTAATATGAGTCATTTTTATGTTGTAGGTCCATAGCACTTGCTTTATTCAATGTATACCACGTAAATATTATAATTGATTTTTATAGTATTTCTCAACGTATGTAACTATATAGATATTCTAATCACCTGTCACATGTGTTGAAATAAATTTGACTGGATAAATTTGACTATTTTTGGCGCCATTGCGCATGGTTAATAGCATATCCAATATAGGGTTAAAACAATGAAACCAGCGTGTTTACGTGGTTAAATAACCCTTATAATCCTTTTGTTTGCCCCCCCAACAAGAAATAAACTTTATCAAATTTACTTTCTTTAATTTGCTTTTTATATTACATTATTTTTTTAACTTTGGCTCACAACGCGAAAACGACTGCTCCAACAAAAACCTATAAACAACAACTTGTTAATGAGAGGATCATGGCGTCTCCATTTTTATGCTTCTGGCAAGAATGATAAGAGTAAAATGTTGCGTTACCTCAAGAATGGCCAAAATCAAAAGTCTCCAATTCGTGTCTGTTTTATGAGAATATTATGTAGGTAATCAATGGAGCAGAGCAAACGCATAGCTAGCTACATAATAGTTGGGTGAATTAAGGACCCTACGCATATTAGTTGCGCATCATAAATTTTTTTTCGGGAGAACGCTGAAAACAAAACTTATGTTGGATGCGATCAATATTTTCCATATACTACTTATCGGCGCCGGTTGTGAAGCATTTGTTATTACTACTACAGCTACAATCACGTGTAAGTGCTCAAAAATCGAACGAAGTTTCATTAATTTCGATAGTTTTCGTTTAAACCTGACCCCAAATATCACTGCCGCTTTTCAGAAGGCTGTGGACTGGCCATAAAGTCACGCTTACAATATTATAATCATAAAAGCAGATTATCCACCTTGGTGCAAACTACTGGCGCATTTTTAAATTGTGCAAAGCTTAGCTGAAGTTAAACCAAACACGATGACATGTCATGTGCAAACTAAACATTTAAGGTAAGTTAGCGGAAAATAAGTATTAAACTATCTTCAAATCCACACCAGCTAATTTAACTTCGGTATGTTATACAAGCGTTTCACGTTTCTTAAACTTGTGGTGTCTTTTACAAGATGCTGCATATCCGTTGCAGCAGAGTCCGATGGCTGTTTTCGGGGCCTGATGTTGAAATCTACAACAGTTGATTGTTTTCTGGCCCTTATACAAGTTGGATCCCCATTTTTATACTGTTTTAGGTGGTGGAGGAATAAAGAAGTCTGGAAAGAAATGACATCGGCTTGGTTCTGTCATATCGTTATATTAGACATTATTATTATTAAATGTGTTGCATGAATTATAAAAGCAAAATTATGTCTTCAAACAGTGGTAGGAAATCTAATAGATTCATTTGTAGCGAGGTGGTATAAATAATAATAGTATGTAGGTACTTGATAAACGAATCGAGCACGACTTTTTTAGCTTTAAATCCTACAGTTGTTCGACAACAACCAGTTGCGCTTGAAAGCGTTGTACTAACTAAATTCGGAATTTTTGGCGAATGTACGCGAATAATTATTAGCTCTTTGCGGGGAGGCTTAAGGAACGGAGCAACAGCTCTCCGAAGCGCAGTACGCGCCAGAAATAACCGTCGCATCTCGAGCGAGTGGTTCGCTCCAGATTACGAAACTATTTAAATAAATCTGTTTTTGGAACAAATTTATTTCGAGCCAGTCACGAGCGAGCGGCAGTCAATTTTTGGTGGGTACTGTAGTTCAACAGCTAGTAATCGTGACTTACACGACCACTCTGGTTGCAATGCGGCCTGACGACCTATTGCTCTCGAATATGCTTCCGACACTTGAAATCCTGATTTTCTTGATGAACTGTCGGATGTAATAAACAGTTTCTACGTTATGGCAGCTTAGATTCATGGAATCTTCAAAAATAGCGCAGTAAATAGTTTTGACTGAGAGTTTTGAAGCTGCGAACCAGTGCTGAACTGCTAATATGCACTGTAGAAAGTTAACCACGACGACGTGTGTGGCAATAAATGGTCAATTCTCCCCTCAATTTATGCTTTTTCTTAAAACTGACAGTTTGTATATCATTTTTACTAAATGCGACAGTTTCCGTAGCGGTTATTCAAAAGATTTTGCCACAGTGTCGTGTAACAGCACACATTTTTCTGTGAACGCGGCATAATATGCTATTGTTAAACTAGGTCGTGGTCCACTTGAAATGGATTTAATTCGTAAAATCATAAGAATGGACCCGTGTTAGGTCTGTTCTATGTACCATAATATATATAAATTGTGTTTGCTTGTATGGTATTTACATTTGAAAATGCAATATTTTTCATTTACATCTACTTATCAGGTTTTCACATGATCTGTTTAGTTATAAGCATTAACAGCATCCATAGAAATTAACAATAAGTACAATAGCGTTGATAAAGTCGACTTTAGCAAAACTTCTTCATTAAACATTTGCTATTTATTGCGATTAGCGTGAAATTAACGTTTTGTAACCAGCAGGTTAATTCATTCATACATTATGTTTGTTTAATCCCTTACTTCACGAAGTATTTTCCATTTCGACTAGCATTGAACAAGCTGTTGGAAAACCGGTCGTTTGGCTTATAGTCGCACTCATTGACCACTGAGTTATGATCACGATTTGGTCGGATATATACGTAAGGCTTTTCACAACGAGATTGAATATAACGTTTGACCAAACTAACTGAGTTAACACACTACTTCGCCTTATAGCAATTATATGCGTCAAACGGTTAATGCGGCGTTCACGTTATAATATCCCCAAGGTTTGGAACCTATGTACACCACAGTGTCAGACACACTGTTGACAATAGGGTGTCTTAGACACCCCCATGTTTTTAATAAATTTTTTCAGCGGTGGCTAGTTTCGCGTATTACCACTTTTCGACAGTGTAAGACACACCGTGTCTTCTGGCAGTTTTATTGACAGTGTTCCGAATTATTTGAGCAATGTTCATATGGGCTAGATACAAATATCGAGAATTTACAAAAAACTACACAGGACTGTCGACTAATAAACCGCGACGGTGTCCGTTATAGCTAATTTAGCTAAGGGTGTGTACCACACTGTCAAGAAAAAATGTAGTAGCTAGGGGTGTGTCGTACACCCTCGACAAATGATTTACAGTATGGGTGTCACCCTGACTGTCTATACGCCAATACGGTAGGGTCGCGACTACATGGGATCAAAAGTTCCAAACAGCGGGGACATTATAACGTGAACGCCGCATAAAGCAACACCATTTGCCCTTAGGAAGTTGTAGGTATAATACTGTCCAGCATTTACATATCTATTACAAGATACATATATATACTACAAGGCAGTATCTTTACAACTCAATTTGCAAAAAACTACAGGACGTTAATCCATATATACATAAATCTGATGTCAATTCGAAAGAACAGGTATATAATTGGTGACCCTATAATAAGAAATTTGTGGGCGTCTGTGGGATCAGAAATGACCTATATATACCATTTGATAAACTTTATTGAGCTGATCTAAATTCTGTAGCGCCATCGCTGCGATGTCAGTAGTTTTACTTGTATAAGGAGTGATTGTGGTTTCACAAATACAGTTTGCATCACTATGCTAACACAAATTTCCACATGGCCACATATAAAAACATATATAATTAATTTTGTTGTTTCCAAAATGTTCATCTTGCTTTTATGTTGCATAAAGTAAAATTTTGTTAATATATACTCTATTACGCTGATAATCTTATTTATAATGCACTTTGGTGCAGTCCAGAGAATTCATAACTGCTCACTTTTACATTCCAGTGAAGAAATCAATGGACTGTGCAAATTGTTGCAGTAAACTTAACGTGCGACATGTCATTCACTGTGATTTGCGCCAGTGTGTAGAATATTTATTGTTGTACGATGTTCATTTGCCGTTATTGATTTGACTGCTGTGGACGTATGTGTATAATGATATTTTATTTTTCTGGTTTTTGATTCATATTAAATGAAGAATGATAGTTTTATGTGATTGTATTTTGTCCTAAGCTTCAAAAATAGCTACCAGTGCATTGTTAAGTGGCATAATAGGCAATATACCTATTCGCTAGAAATAAAATTTGTCTCCTGCCGACTCGCTTGGTAGAAGGATTTAGAGGGATTCGTTTGGTAAATACCTAAATATAATTAGCACTTGTGGCTTTAAATGGTGCTACGTTTAATGCTGGTCAATCTGCCCTCGTGTTGTACCATTTACGTTATGTTTGGTAGCTGTTGTAAAATGGACATTCGGTAATTTCGCTACAGCTATTATAACGACAATCAAGTAGCCCGTTAAACAAATCGTTTTTACTTACATTTGCAGTCTGCCTAACTATCTACAGCATGCTTTACTCTAATAGTGTCAGCACCGTAAAAGCGGCAAATAAATAATTCGGTCTAGTTACGTCTTCCTGACTGCGTCTTTGTTAGTATAAAGTTGGGCCTTGTTTGATAGCAAAAAAATAAGTATAGAAATGTAAAAATATTTGTTTACCACAAACTCAATAATTATTGACTTATGTTTAACATTAATTGTTGGTGATGCTAATATGGCGGTATTCAATTAGTAGCTATCTCAGATACATATACTGATACATACATGTCACCGTGTCTATATGTATAATCATCGATCTTTATATGAATTGGTAAATTTGGAATAAAATGAATGCGTTCATTTTCAATGAGCAAATCGGAAAATTGCTGCCATGGTCGTATATATATTTCGCAACGGCTAATAGTTATTTATTTATCTATACTTGAAATGTAAATTCAGGACGTAATAAAGCATTCACACATAGATGTGCGCGCTCTGCACATTGCAACATGTATTGTCATGTTTATATCTACAGGATTTGTGGCGAGCACCACGCACACGACTAGTTCGAATCAGCGTTCCAGCAACAGCTTGTTCAACGCTAATCGAAATCCAAACCACTTGATGAAGCAAAGGATTGAGTGCGCTCTACAAAAATTACATCTGGCGTTTAACAAATTCCCTGGTTAAAATAGTTTTCAAAAATTTTTATCACGATTTTTATACATCTGGTTGGAGTTAGAAATAAATTTCCGCAATAATATACACATTTGACAATAAATTAACGAAAAAAAATTGAACTAAAGCTTATCACTTGATATCTTTACATATATCAAAGTATTTATTGGAAATATCTGCTACAAAATATTTTAATTTTACTATACTGAATGAAGTGAAATATTGCCCTTGACATTTAGGAATATTTTTACATTTGTGAAACTATGTATTCCTCTGGAAAGTTATCATAAATGCGAAAAACTATAGAACACATTTCCTAAAACCAAATTTTAAATAAATTTGGTTCTTAGGGTAAGCTTTCGGAGAGCCCACGCTTTTCAAATGTATTAAGATTCAAAAGGTAACTATGAGTAGGAATTCCATGCATCGGGTATCAGTGGAATAGAAATATAGATTATTTTATTGAAATGTAATTTCAAAAATCTGCAACACTCAGATAAAATTAATAATAAAGAAATTTTGTTTTGTACTTTAGTTTATGGTAATAAACGAAAAATGTGCGACAAAACCTTATGCTCGCTCATGGTTCGTAGTTAACGGCATAAAATTATCAGTATATATATGCGGAATTGTCGGAAGATTTTTGAATCTATTCAAATAAAAATTAATTCAATCCGTAACAAGATATGTTCAAAACAACACATAAATCCCCATGTTGCTTGTGTCGACACTTATTGGTACTGCTCTAATGCCGCATTTTTCGAGACAAATTTTAATGCACACATGTTCTGTAAGAAACTACAACAGCTATATTATATATAATAGTTCTTTAATTTAGCTGACAACCTCATGGGTTTTTATACGTTTTCTAATCTTCAGCTAAGTGTCACAATGATCTATAACTTATGTGAAAATACTTGCAAAAATGACGAGGTTTAGTGCAAAGTTGGTTATTTTTTATTTTGGCGTTTGAAATTGTATATAAAACGAAATGGTAATGTGCTAAAATTATACATGCTCAATGTCCGAGGTATCAGAGGGAAACCAATGCCGCTTTAGGAGACATGAGGTAAGGAACACGGGGAGGGGGGCTGCTTGCGCAGCAGGGTGGTTAGTGCAAGAGGTAGAATTCCGAAATGTTTAAGTCTACAGTTTCCACTTTTTCTTTTCGCGAAATTTCAAGGGTGTAATGGGCCAACACCGCACCACTATGAGCATGTATGGATATAATAAACGCAATTTTCATTCAACGAAGAGTAAATGTAGATTTAACAGACACGACACTCAAATACAGATTTTCCAAAGTGCTTCATGTGTTTTCTAAAGTCTTGATTACGGTCGCCTAGAGTTTACTTGTCAGGAGCTTTATGCTGGAAAGCGTCATGTAGGTTGCGTAATTCGGTACCACGATTAACCACGTAATAGTAAGCTGTATTTATATAAATAAATAGAAATCCTGCGACGCAATAAAATAAATCTTCGAATTCGCATGATTTCTGCGATTTAAGCAAGTGATCGACTAAAATTTTCATTACACCGGGAAACGAAATGTCGTGATCAATTAATAGTATAAAATAGGTTTCTTATAAAATCGGTATAAGCTCTTCTTTCAAAACCGCTAGTGCTCGAGCGCGATGTGAAATTTTATTCTTTTCTTCCGAGCCCATTTCGGCGAATGTCAAGCTATGTTCGTGGGGTTGAAAGCAGGGATCCCATCCAAACGCACGCGGACCGCGGGGTTCTACTATGGTGCCATCAGCTCGGCCGCGATACAGATAAACTGGACTGTCGACAGTTGCGCAGTAAGCGAATGTACACAATGCAAAAGCAGATTTGTCATTCCACCCTGCTAGCATTCGATGCAAGCCTTCTGGTCCAATGGCTTTTAGAAACCATTTGATGTACGGACCAGGCAAGTCTCCTAAACAACTCAATATTTATATGAAGACAACGCTAAATAGTCGCACTAAGAAGCATATTTCCATAGTAGTGCAAAAATTCGAATCTAACATTTAAATTAATTAAGAAAGTACTAACTTTATATACGGTTTATGTCAGCTGCAATTTTGAATGCTTGTTTAACAATATAATTTTGTTAACGTTTGGATTGGTTATGTTGTTATGTTTTTTTGGTGTAAACTTGGTTATAACATAAATTTATTTTGCACTGTGCCTAATCCCTAAGTTCAAATAAAACTTTGACATTATCAATTGAAACTGAGCCTACAGAAGTATCAGCGAATATCCGGGTTCCGCCGTGGGGATTCCACGACGGACCCTGGACAGTTGGGGTGCGTAATTGTCGCGTTTTTGTTCCGGATTACTACATTAATCTACGAATAGAACCACTACAAGTACAGTAGTTGTTGGGTCCACGTCCCGCACCCCGGGCAACGGTTATTCTGACTTGAAACCACAGTAAAAAACATACGTTAATTATAAAAGTTAGTGGTTTGGACCTTAGATATCTAATTTTGAAAGTTTAAACAATCATTTTAATTAATCTCGTCAGAATAACCGGCTAAGACGACTACACCTTAGTGTTAATTAGTCTTAAATAATGGTACATAAAAACCACGTAAGTATGCATATAAGTATACACATATAAAAGGTACGTATGTATGTATATATATAGCCAATGGGCATTGGTAGGCATGTATTATATAGTCGAGTATATAATATATATAGTTGTCGGATACCTGATTGCTGTTATTAAATTTTATTTCATGTCTCAGAATTTAATTGTGTGGGTGAGTGTGTGTTTAAAGAATGTTTAAACCAGACGAATTTGTGGGATACGAGAGGCAAAGATCATCAACGATAGGGTCTACTAAACGCGAAGACCGTGAAGGTATGACCGAATTCTTAGAATTTTTATATACCTTTCACGATTAAATTGTAATTTGTCCTCAGTAAATAAGTTTT
Source organism: Trileptium ribeirensis (assembly GCA_030248225.1). NCBI lineage: Eukaryota > Metazoa > Nematoda > Enoplea > Enoplida > Thoracostomopsidae > Trileptium > Trileptium ribeirensis. Next base: position 17,523 of record JASANE010009524.1, on the reverse strand, counting down.
TTATTATTAATTATAGAAACAATGTTGAAGACTAAGAAGTAATTCTAGATTAAAGTAACGGTTAAATACAATATAAAGGTTTTGCCGTTGCCTAACCAAGGCCCTTATACTAAGACTAAAGTCGGAAGGCTGCTGCCACCGAACCTCTTACTGAAAAACAAACATAAATTTTGGTTAGCTGGTGGGCCACCGACAAGTTGAGGGTGCGTAAGCTGTATAAAGGTTATGGGAAGGCCCTTATACTAACACTAAAGTCCGGAGGCTGGTGCCATCGAACCTCTTATTGAAATGTAACAAACACAAATTTTGGCAAGCCGTTGAACCATCGACGAGTTGAGGGGCGTAAGCTATATGAAGGTTATGTCGTAGCCTAAGCAAGGCCCTTATACTACGACTAAAGTCGGGAGGCTGCTGCACTGAACACCCCGCACCAAGTTTTCAAAAATACAGTACAACAACAGCATAGTTTATTACCGGTCAAGTCAGCCTTATTACACAGAACTGTTATGCATTGTCCATACTTACACTATCCATGTGAGATACCAGCTGAAAGATCCAGTTATACAAAAATAATAGACTGACATGTGGTAAACACACAGATAAGACTGGAAAGGGCATAGAGCCATTTACAACTGATCACAATTTGAAACGATAATTGTGATAACACTAAATAGCCACTGCACGTAGACGCATGTACCATTTGCCAATTATATAAAAGTAGGATTTTTGAAAAAAAAAATATTTCAAAGCACTGTTTAAGTCCGGCATGCACCTTATGCACTAAAAAGTTAAATATTAAAAAGTACTCGCCAGAAATGGCTGTTCGCTCGCCAAAAAAGCAACAGCCATTTCTGGCGAGTACTTTTTAATATTTAACTTTTTAGTGCATAAGGTGCATGTCGGACTTAAACAGTGGTTTCAAATAATTTTTTTTCAAAAATCCTACTTTTATATAATTGGCAAATGGTACATGCATCTACGTGCAGTGGCTATTTAGTGTTATCACGATTATCGTTTCAAATTGTGATCAGTTGTAAATGGCACTGTTTAAGTCCGGCATGCACCTTATGCACTAAAAAGTTATTAAAAATATATTAGAAAGTATATACTAAAAAGTACTCGCCAGAAATGGCTGTTGCTTTTCAGGCGTGCGAACAGCAAGCGAAAATTTAGCGAGAGGTTTGTTGAAGTTATTATTAATACAATGCATTCGGATTTTATCTAAGTATGCAACGTAATAAAGTACATTATGTTTAGATTATTCTGTATTATGTGGTTGTTTGTACTGTGCCATCATAACAAGTCGCATCAGCCTCGCTATAATACGTATTACTATAATATTGCTTGGACATGGTGAAAACAGTACAACTCATTAAAGATGGAAGTCGGGTCGGGCGCGCAGTGCGGGTCGAGTCGGGTCAGGTTGAGGTGTGAGCCCGCGGGTCGGGTCGAGTCGGGTCAGGTTGAGGTGTGAGCCCGCGGGTCGGGTCGGGTCAAATCAGGTTGGACCACACGACAGGAAAATATAGGTAATACTCAGAAGTGCAGTGCTAACGGTAAAGCTTGGAATTCTCAGCGCAACGGATCACAGATGGTTGGAAGATCTTACCAGCTGAAGCAGATTAAAATAAAATGTACAAACGTATCCATATATAATGCATGTTTACGCAGATATTTTTATAGACAGGTAATAAAACATTATATTTATGTGCGTACATAATATTTAAAACTGTTTTATTTTCACACTTTAAAATTAGTTTTTAATTTGCAGTAGTTCAAGGGTATATACTTGTGATATCGCCGCCCAGTCGTTTTTGTATGAACTTTCCTTCCGCATGGATAATTATGTAAAATATCGATAACAGTGCTATGACATGAACCTTGTAAGGAGGTGTTTCTTTACCTTCTATATGCTAGCTGCGACTACGGCCCTCTCCCGAAATAGGGTGCGATGTTACACAATTATATGTATTCTATGTCATTAATTCTTAGATGGATTATAAAGCAAACATTTTCGATATGGCGAGGGTGCGAAGTGTCCGATAACCCAAAAATAATTATTACTACCGGCAGAAAAATAGGCGGAGGATGAAACAACCTATGTAAATTAAGATTTCTATTGAACCATGCTCGTCTTTGATTTTGTAGAATATATGATTTAAAACAAAAACAAAGTCGCGTCAGGTTGATACGGTTGTCGGGTCGGGCTGGAAAACTCGACCCGAATTCCTGTATTTTATTTTACAAGTAGTTTTATGTTAAACGCTACGTATTTACATTAAATGTGCGCATGTGGATTTAAAAATACTATGTGTATATTTAGATATTTATTCGAAGCGTGTTTATTCAAAAATTGAAAATCGTGTGTTATCGAGCGAGCAGGGAGTGAACGTCGAGGGAGTAATTTAATTTCTGGCGAGTTCTATATAACGTTCGTTAAGCCCTTCAGCATGAGTTGGGCCAGGCTTTCTTTACTTCTCATAAAATAATAGCGGTTGGGAATCTGAAGTCAAACTGTAATCCTAAATAAGCATTTTGACAACGTACCTAGTGCTTTGAAGCAAAGACATGTATCTTCTATAAGCACAGGTCCCTTAATTGCTTGAACTGCTGCTCGACACTTTGCAGTTGCCACATCGTCGGGCGTTCCCTGATATTCGGCCAGATCGATGTCTTTGGATACAATCTGAAATGAAAAAGACATACCAATATACATTTATAAAATACTGATTTGAAAATACGCATAAAGCTTCGCTGTCGAAAAAGACAAAATGTACATTTACCCGCCAACAATGACTATCGCTCGTTCGTGACTCGCTCGAAATGCGACAGTCATTTTTGGCGCGTACTGTATATACTAAGCCCTTCGGACGGCGAATTCCGAACTACATTAAAAATTAGAATTTAATATCTGAAAAAAAGAAACAGAAAAAACAAATACCATAATGCAATATTTTACTGCTTAGCCATCTAATAATTATGCCACTATATTAACCGCTGCAAATATAATACAGAACACGAATAGAATTAGTTTGGAACATCGCTGAACGTAGCCAAAACCTGCAAAACGCACAACTAGAGAACTATACCTTTGCTACAAAACAGAAATAATAGGATATCATTTTTTTATAAAACTGTGGATTTAATAAAAAATCGCGTATTTGTCGAATTTAATACACTAAAGGCCCAGAAGTTGTGAATTGTTTCACCAGTTTGTTTTGCTACAAAATGGTATAATAAGCTATCATTTTCTATAAAACTGTGCGTTTGATACAAAATTGCGTATTTTGTCGAATTTAGTGCACTAAAGACCTAACGCTAATTGGGAATTGTTTTTCCCGCCTTTGCCAAGACCACCCGCGAAAAAAATTCACGACAGCAAAAATAAAATCTTGGAAACACATATCAAAAATATTTGGTTTTACCATATGTATTAGATAACGAGATTTGAATTAATTATATTTTTACCGTTGGGTTATACCCTCGGTAATAGCAGACATTAACTGAGAAGAAATGTATGTTTCAACCCTGTATTTCCCCAAAATGAACATTCTTGGATATTACGTTATGCTGCAGGCACATGTAGTCACGTAGGAATTATACATAGACTGTAATACGTGCTGTATGAGATATTAAGACATACCATAAAATGTTCAAAACCATAAATAAAAATTTGGATCTTTAAATAAAAATTAACAAAACAGATCACACAGCTAGTGGTTACAATACTTATGTTATATATATACTATGCAATTAATAAAGATATGTTAAGGCATTTCACGAATTTTTTTCTATCGTGTGCGATGATACCAAGCGACCTCAACTACAATACTATACACAAGTATATCTCCGCCTGCCTGTTCTGGAGCAGGGGCAAACTACACAATGCTTCAGGCTGATATCAACGCGTTGTTTGCTATTATCGTTTGTAGCTAGGTTGTAAGTCAATCTAGTTTGGCATAATTATTTTTACACTGGATGTGACCTTAGGTGGCTTGCATGTGGAATCATTATCGCTGGAATAAGAGCTAGTACAAATATTAAAATTTTAGCGCTGAATCTACGCAAATTTTGTTGGGTCTTTTCGGATATCCTCAGCCCGATCTAATCACAGTAGATGTACAGTTTTATAAATCATTCGAACTGTGTCGAGCTAAAGTCGCATGGTGTCAGAAACAGTTCAATCTGTTCGTGGTTTTAAGGGGTTATGACAATTTAATGAAAACCTAACGTTTACACTAAGCCTTAGCTATTAACCAATGAACGAGTTTGACACCATTGACTCAACTCATGAGTGTGATTCGAATGGCATGTAACACTGTAAATATATTTACTGAGAAAAGTTTTTTCGATGATTTTCGGAGCAATGGGTAACATTAAAAATCGAAAAAATCTGTCATAACTAATGGTTCCCATGGAGATAACTTAACCGTCTCGACTGATTTGAATGGTAGCAAAATTAATGGCGTTTCTATAGTTGACCATTTTCGGCTGGAGATGTGTAACACAAAAGAGCCACTTTGCTGTTACAGAATATAACCTTCTGAACCACACTAATACGATTTGGTTATTATGTTCACACTGTGTAATCATTACGTTTGGTACACGACGCAGCATTGCATCATGAATGCCCCTGCAGTTTTACTGCCATTCGTATAAAATGTTAAAACTTTAATGCCCAAATCAATTTGTGTATCGCATTGTTTGACAAATTCAAGCAGACATCAGCGATCGAAACCCGATTGTGCGGAATAGAAAGGCGTAGGCAAACCACTACGCTATCTAGTTGTTGCTCGGTTCCTTAAGGAATCTCGCAAAGCGAACTAACAACTCAGGTGTAAACAGATATTATACCACAAACTATTTTAATACATCAGTTCACAATTGGAGATGTACTCATTTGTGGGCCGTAGGCGTTAAACGCTTAAATTAATTTATTTAAGTAAGATCAAGAATTTATGATGATTTCTTGATAGGAGTTTGAAACACTTCGAAATCACAAAATAAATGGATCAGGCGTAAAGCGAACGAACCATTTTTGACCGTATCTCCTGGCTCTGGAGGGTCGCTCACTCACTTTTGGGTAAGGTCCGTGGTAACATAAACAAAAATTTTTCAGCTCCCCAGTTTAGGGGATCGTTTGGAAAAATTTTCCTCGACACCTCTACTTTAGAGAGGGTAGTTATGTTCAGCCCCAAAACTGGGGGTCTGAAAAAAGTTTGTTCATGACACTATGGCCAGCTAAAAGCGAGGGGGTAACCCATAAAACCAAGGGGTGGGTAAGGTCAAAATGGATCCTGTCATACCCGATCTATTTATATGGTGATTTTGAAAAGTGTCATACTCTTCTCAAGAAGTATATCTAATCATGCAAGCGAGACGGGTGTTAATCGAAAACCTTTACCGCTATTAATCGTTATCAGATGACATACTTTTAATACAACTTAATGGATCCTGTTATACCCGATCTATTTATATAGTGATATTGAAAAGTGTCATACTCTTCTCAAGAAGTATATCTAATCATGCAAGCGAGACAGGTGTTAATCGAAAACGGTTACCGCTAGAAATCGTTAACTGATGACATACTTTTAATACAAACTAATATGACTCTGATTTTTCCATTTTTTTCATATATACTTAACGAAGCAATACCAACTATATTATAAAAACTCAAATGACACAATATTAACGTAAAAGTTAGAACGTGAAAGAACTGATCCAATTGCCTAAAACAGTAGGCAATAATCAAGGATTTACGCAATAGCCTTGTTATTCGTATCTCTAAAGAACACAGTGTCGCCATTTAATTGATTTATATTCAACGCATGTGGAACGCCAATGGACAGCTGCAGTGTCCCAACATGCTTTAGAAATGTCCTTTCTCTTCAGTTTCAAACAGCAAAGTTATGTGGCGTTGACGTTGCAATGTCCCCAACATTTGGAACCTATATGCTCGACATAGAGTCAGGCACACCCTCAACAGCACAGTGTCTAATAAGACACTATAGACGTGTTCGCTACTGATAATTCACGAAAAATTGTAGCGAAGAGCATGCGCGATACCATAAACGAAAAATATAGCAGGTAAGGTGAGTGTGTCGTATACCCTCAGTAATTTGCTTACGGTATGGGTGCGACACTGACTGTCTATAAGCGAGCATCGCGACTACAACTGTACCAAATCACTAAACGGTGGGGAAGTTATACCGTGAACGCCGCATATGTAAATCCGCAACCCACCTAGCTTAAAATTACATTATAATAAGATTCTGCCTTTTTATATGTTAGACTAAAAATTCATCCTGAATCAATATATTATTTATCCTTTGATACCATACTGAACAACGGTCCCTAGGAACATCTATTTGCGATAATAAACAGGCGCTTCATTTAGGATATGAATTTAAACTTACATGACAAACTCCACCCAATATTGTTTCCACTTCTTGCAGTTTTTTGGCATTACCGGTTACAAGTGTAATGCTTTTCGTGACAGTGTTGGACATTATTAGAATATAACAGAAAAATGAAACAAACAATCTTATTAATCCTAAGAAACATATATATATATGTATATATACAAATTTAAGCTACGGTTCGTACGAGCAGTGTCACGCCATATTCCCTCTTCTCCGAGTACCATATTTTCCCCCTGACGTATATATTTAGGGTGCAAAGGCCTCAGAAGCGCAGGCCAGGTTGCGTACCTTTCAAATATTGGCTGTTCCTTTTGCCACATTGAAAAACGTGTAATATAGGGCGAGCGAAGCGTCTTTCCGAAAGGTCAACTTTCAGATTTATCGAAAAGAACCGAGCGGAGTTTCCCCCTGTAGGTTTGCTAGCGATAAAAGTTTATTTTTTGTCCGCCTATAGAAATCATAACTCATCACCTGGTCGATGGAGCCTCACAAATTTTTAATTAGATCATAAATCCAGCCTGTGCTCTTTGATTAGGCGCTACACCCACCAACCACGTCTTCCGGGTCACTTCGAATATTATTTATGGCCCACGCTCGCTCCGTTTCCACGAGATACGTATTGGTATGAATGACAAAAAATATACCGATATTTACCTGTATTTGAACAACGACAGCCTTCCCAACAACTGCTGTAAACGCAACTTCCAAACAAAGTGCACCCATGTAAGCTTTTCGTGTTTCCAATTCTCCCGTCTCGATATTTTTCCAATTTTTAACAACATAACCAATTTCCCGCGCAAAATCCAGCAGCAAATTGAAAGTAATTTCTTTATATCTCTATGACAGCAGACCAACCGCTGCACTGTTTTTCGCAGTGTATCGAACTTTGGAAGGTACTGCTAGGATCCTTGAAGCTATTCGCAAAGTAAACAAACACTATGCGTACAATCATGCATTACAGGACGAATTTACGTACTACACGGTACAACACATTAAACCGTAATTCGTTGTCTTTTTTGCACCTGCAGGCGTTAATGAGCAAACATAGCTGTGAGTGCACGAAAATAGTCGCGATCTTATAGGCTTAAATTTTATAAGCCTATAAGATCGTAAGTTATCCGTGGTTTGTACCGCTGCGCGAGATTTCTGGACACTTAGTCGTAGGCGCTATCGTCGAAGCGATTAGTATGATCCGTTTCGTTGGCGCCGTGTAAAAGCTTTTAATTTTTGCGGAATACTCGCGTCTGTTAAAGTTTTTGCAACTGCACACGCATGCTATCGTATATACAGTGTCTTAAATAGCATATGCGACGTATATTGGTGCGGCTCCTTAATAAGCCATTTTGATGACAACGCCCACTGACCTCATAAAGAAAACTTTGAATCATCACTAAACAAAACCGGCTATAAATTTTGAGTGACGGTGCTAAACAGAGTTTTCCGAAAATTGTTCATGCAAAAGTAACCACACAGTCATTTTTTTGCAGATAGCCTTAACTCCAAGGGCTTGTAAGATGGTTCAGGCGCGAGCACCGTACTTGTTAGATGATTTGCTGCGCTTCACAACTTTGACAACTAAATAACTAGAGATAAAACGATTTAATTCGAGACCATATCATTGATATCTGATATTTCCGATGCATCTAGTCTGCTCGCGAAATGGCAAAAACGAGATATTAAGGAACAAAATATAGAATGAATGAATAGCTTATCAAACATTTGGCAAAACAAACATTTTTCCTGTATAAAACTACCTATAATAGTCACTGTTCTTTACACTGTCTAAATTTGTAGAAAATGTTATGTCCCTCCAATAATAACTTTTTGACTTATTAATTCTTTAAATGATTCCTTTGCTATACATATAAATTACAGAATGAATGAGCCCCGGTACCTCTGCATGGATAACAGCTGTGATGATTCATTTTTGTAGGAAAATATTAAACAGAAAAGCATTAAGATTGGAATAGCTACAGTCAAGGCGCTTCTGTATCAAATACGCGCAATCCAATGTCACTCGTTCCGAAAACACTGTAGACAATTTACTACATTGTATATATTCATATACATAGACAATTCAGTGTTTCATGTACCAAAGAAACCGTATAACATGATATATACTCGTTACACAAGGGCACCATGAATACGTATACATATATAATTATAGTATATATTGACAAGTAGAGAATCAATGAGTCCAGAGAAAACATACGTAATGTGAACTGAAGAGCCACGAAAGAGCAAATACAACGTATGTACCTATACCACAGGCAGCCAGGTCCCTTCGGCGTAGGGGCTTAGATAGTTTATGCGAGGCAACATTTTCCCTGCTCCGCGATTTTCGATAAAAGTTTTGAAATTCTGCTCATCACTTCGTCCTGAAGTAACACTTAGAGGCGTAAAAAACGAACAGCTTAATGTGGCGACAATTGGTAGTCACCGATCTAGGATGGGTGTATGTCTTATTTAAAGATTGAAGCTAATAAGGCTTAATATAGTAATCCCTATCGAGAACGGTATGGCACGTATTGTATATACTTCATCCGCCCTCATGGTTACCTTGGCAGTATTTGTTAAAACTTAACGCGTTCCTTCGACGCTGTGGGGTGGGTTGCGACGACTCAGAGAGAACGGTAAACATACATATGGCTTAGGGGATCCGACTCTTATGATACGTAGCATCTATGATATACACGGTATATATACGCCCTAGATAACCACAAGCTGTTCTCAATTGTAGTGGATAAATCGTTGGCTTAAAATTGTGTAAAAACCATTATAATCCGTTAGCTTAATACAAAACAGTGAATTCCTCAAATGAACGATCAGATTGTGTGATATCAACTACGTTAGACACCGTATCAACATGTAAGTGTTGGGCAAAACAGGTTCTAAATTCTAACGATCTGTCGACGGCAAACAGATGCCTAACTGCAAAGAAGCTTATTCTGTTATAGGATATTCGTAAACGCTTTTTTAGCATTTGTTCGAAAATTTGACCGATTTGCATGGCGTAAAATGCTTTGGCCAAAGTGCCGAATTCTACGGATAAGCAGAGTATAGTAAGAATGTACTATATTTGGTGATATGACATGGTCGGCTTTAAGGTCTATCATTAAACATTGAAGCATATTACTTTAACACAAAATATATGATATATACTTATTTAACAATCAACATGTATATGATACATACTTAACCCATTAACTCCTACTGTTGTTTGACAATAAGAAATTACATTTGAATTTGTTGCACTAACTAAATTCGACGAGAACACCTTTGCACGTGAGCTGTTGTTCACTCGCTGAACGAGGAGCCTTAAGGATTGAGCAATAGCTCCGAGAAGTCTCAATGGTGGTACACGTGACTTTCACCAGAGCATTCGGGATGCGATAGCTTGCTGTGACCACTAATTGTTCATCGATAGTCTAAATGCAAATTAAATCAAGCAGCAAAGGGTTAATCAAAATTTAGTACGCCACATGTTTAACCATTCAACTCTTACTGTAGTTCGACGACAAATTACATTTGAATGTGTTATACTAATTAAATTTAACGCATGCTCCACGATTGCACGCGAGTTGTTCGTAGGCTTTGCAAGAAACCTTAAAGATCCGAATATATAATAACTTCGAGATAGCTCAATGTTTACTAAATATCACTTTCACCTCAACGTTCAAAGTTCGATGCCTCGCAACGGACAATTCTTCATCGATACATAAAATTAAATAAATTCAGGGAGTAAAGAGTTAAATATAAGATGCCACTAGACGATACAAAATCTTTGCATGTTGGTTTTAAGCTCTTATATCTACATACATCAAAATAGTTTAATTCACTTGCTATACAGCAGTAAAGGCGACCGCCTGATGATCATCGGCTCATAACTGCTTAACGGTTTTCGCGACCGTCAATGACGGAATTTGTAACAGCCGCGATAAACCCGCTGGCCGACGGCTTTCGCGTTTGCGGTACCCAGCACTAATATATATATATATATATATATATATATATATATATATATATATATATATATATATATATATATATATATATATATATATATATATATATATATATATATATATACGATGAGTTAATATAAATTCAGTATTGTATTTATGAATTTTAGTGGTGCCGCTAAAAGAACTGCTTCTGTCAGAATTAAAACATATTATGAATGTACAGGGGCGTAGCCGCGGCCCCGGGACAACAATTTTAGCCCCGGGCCGGGCAATCGTCGAAGCCCCTGCCCCGGTAAAGGTAGGACTTAGGCGTCGGGACTACTGTTTCAGAAAAAATATTTTTGGTACCAAATTAGTGGAACAGATACGCACTCTGGAGCTTTAGCTGAAGATATAGTGCGTTCTACTAACCAGGACAGTGCAAATTCCACATCAAAATTCCTGAAACTGTGAAATTTATTTCACAGCTTACTGTTTATAAACTAATAAACAAAAATGTTAAAAAGACTTGTCCTGAGGTTTCGATACTTCAACAAGATTATAATGTATACTAATAAAATTTGGATATGGTTTTCATTTTGACAAACATATTTTTTGTTTATAAACATTTATTGTATAATTATTATAATTGTATAATAATATTTGTTTAATTGTTTTATGTTTTAGTTATGTGACATAAATATGTTTTTGGTTACCCAAGAGGCGGTAACCCTCGGTTGCCGTAGAAATTTCTCTTGGGGGTGGGTGGCGGGATCGGTACAGTAGTGAGGACCTTTTTTGGTCGCCATCGTCAAATTTTCGTCTGTGAGTCCACCTAATTCCGGCGGGGGGGGGGCGGGGGCGGATTCCCACGGAAATTTTATTCATCCCACCCCCTGTAGCCATGTATGTATATGTGGTAATATACCTATGCTCTATATGCGCTTGAAAATCGGACACAAGTACTTTTCGGCTAGCCCAGGTCATGGCCCCAGCAGGCTAACCCCGGTCTTGGTACAACCCTAATTCATATACATTATCAATTTTGTAAATAAATCTCACATACTAGACAAAACCTGTGTGAAATCTAGGGAATAAAAATGAAACATAACATAGCAGTAGAATACCGAGACAGACATTATACAGTCAGCATTTGAGTAAAATCACTATATTCTACGGCGCTAATATTAGAAATAGGCTGGGTGAGATATCCGTATCAATGTGAGCGCTGGAGAAGGTCGTCTATTGTTGGTACTAGCCATAAGACGAATACTAACGTCGTGCGCACAGCCCCGTTGTTTAACTGCGAATTGTACATGCATATAAACAACATTTATAGCATGCATCGAAAGCAACCCGAAAAAAATATCAGCATTAATTCGGTAATAAATAAATCAGAAGTCTAATTAAATAGGCCAGCCACATATTCGGCCATTATCTGTTACAAGCTCGCTTCACTCACTAATTACGCACCTAGGCACACAATTTTCACAGCCAACCAGCAGGTACATGATAACACCGAGTCAGTTTTACGAAAAGGTTGTACAGAATAAAACCCATGTTATGCGCTAATCTTTTTAATAATTTCTTCCGTTTAGGAAATATTCGAAACCCTGAGGCCTTTGACATCAGCCAGGTGAAAGCGACTATTTGAATAATAAAGAGAATATAAATTAAGGTTTATTATGTGTTTCTACTGTAGAACATGTGTGTTTAGAATTCCTTCAGTTTCAGAAATATTCCGAAACCCTGAACGCTTTTAAACCGGCAATGTGAAAGCGACCATTTGAATAACACAAAGACAAATTATAGTTTATTTCGTCTTTCTATTGTACACCATGTGTGTTTAGTACAATAAACGGGGGCGTTACAAGTCTACGAACACGGCTGGAGGTACATTACAACTTATATACCAATAGAACACGGTGTTTACGCCAACTAAATTAAATTTTTTTGCTCGTTTTTATGTTGCTAATACTTACATATCATTGAGACTGAATATTTTTACCATGTGTTATATTATATGCATAAAAACCAAAAACAAATAGCTACTACATAATTTTTAAAATATTAAACAAGACTCAATCTTATGATGACAATGGTACCGATTTATGATAAAACGGACACTGTTATAATTTTTTTGAAAACGTTACGGCGTGCTATATGCTATTTTATCCATGAACAACAATACAAAATCTTTAGCACTTCATTCAACATCAGGCAATGGAAATTTTTTTAGCGAATCGAAAATAACATATATATTTACTATTCTATACCTGAAGACCCGCTGTATTTCCACCGCACACCAACTATTAATAATTTTCAAACAAAGAATGTGTTGCGTTCTTTTAAACTTTATGGCTTGGGCATTGTATTGCGACCCTGCTCATAGTCGATCCAGGCATTCATGCACACTACAGTATACTTCGTGTTAAAGTCCTCTGAACGTCCGAATATCGTCAATTTGTTTCCCGATACATAATATAATTTTGTTATCATTCGACTCAACATGACGAATCGGATAAGGACAATAGCTACATATATCTCGGATTATCATATTTATACCATAAACGTCTTTCGATTATTCTGTATATACAGGTGTTTTGAGAAAAATTCATCATTTTAGTAAATGAACCAAGGTCTCGTCAAATAAAACACGCCATTCCTACGCATAATACTATTTAATTGGCAAAAACTAAAGACAACACACTGCGTATTAATAATAATACTGATTTAATTATTTGCCAACCAACTGCAAATCTAATGTGTTATACAACCCCACACTCCTCTTACCTACAATTTCCATGTTTCAATAGTTACCATATCCCGTTATATAAACACGCAATATCTATACCGTTTCAAAATGTCTGTACCACAAAATACAAATAGATTTATATTATATGCACACACAAGGCAATGACTCAGCAACCTTCGCTTATTATATAATATAATAGAGATAAAAAACAATTACTATCAGTCATCTTGAACAAAACTGCAGTACACACGATTGCGCCGCTACAACGTTACCGTCAGTCAGCTATACAGAACAAAACCATGCTCAAAGCGATTTGTTGGTGACGAAAATCTCCACTATGCTCTACAAATCAAGTACGGCAATCCAATAACACGACAACGTTAAAACGCGACTCGTTGTCCTACTAAATGATTTTTCAATACAAAATACGTTTATATATCATGGTAGTGACCACATATTATACAAACCCTTAATAGGTTGTACGACATACAGACCACTAACAATATCAAAAACAGTACGCGATCATTCATAAAATCTGCTTGTGTTACCATGACAACATTATTTTAGATTTAGCTATTTTTTCTCAATTCAAACTCTGTTTAATCAAGCAAAATAAACAGAAGTTACAAAGCACCTATCAACGTAATAAATATTAATTTAGTGCTTCGAAACCAATAATACTCTATATTTAGATGCTGTATATCGATAAAAATTACAGAAAAAATATATTATCTATGCTTAAGCACATCATATAAGTATATACATCATATGTGCCCAAGTGGCCAAAAATGACTATCGCGTTTCGACCGGTTCTGTGAACGATTTTGAAAGCACTAAAATTGTATTTGTAAATGGATTTTTTCGAACGAGTCTCAAGCGAGCGAAGTACTTGTTAATTGATATAGCCATCCCAATTCCAATATGGCAAAGTTATCACTCGCTTACAATTTTGAAAATTTTCCATTGTATAGAAATATTGTGGTAATTGGCTAGCAGATACAGCAACAATTTTAGTAGCATTCCACTCATCTCATCGAGCCATTTTGAAATATACATTTCGGCCACATTTATATCAAAAAATTTTCTATTTTTTGTTTACTTTACCAATGGCCCCAAAATTTTCGAATTTTTCCTCGATAACTATTATTTTATATAGCATTCGAACCGCATTAACGATTTGAGTCGAACTGTACCTAAAGTTAGTCCGTTGAATCGCTTCACGTATTAAGGAGTTATTTCAATTTATGCGAAAGCCTAGTCCTTAACTCATGAACAGATTCATATGATTTTAGCTATCCGACTAGTTATAATATGTAGTTCGCTAATGCGGCTCGAATGATATATAAATAAAATTATACATTTATTGAGAACATATTTTTTCGAAAATTTTAGCTACCGAGGAGGTGACAAAAATCGGAAATTTTTTGTCAACAATATGATAAAAATACACATTTTTATAACCACACCAATTCCTTGAGCTGAGTCAAACGTTACTTATCTTCAAAACTGACCATTTTCGGACCGGGCAAAGCAAACTAAAAGACCCAAATATTGCATATTGTTTTCTAAAATAATACTGCTTTATATTATTGGTTGACATACCCAGTTACAAAAAGACAGCAAGCACACGGTTGGTTAAAGTATCAACACTGCTCAAGCCAGATTTTTTTATGATGCTTACAAAAGAATTACACATAAAAAATAAAAAAATTAGACACCCAAATCATGTAAGCGACCAAAGAATGTTAGGAATGAAAGAGAAAACAAGCAATAAATTATACTATACATAATTACGAAAAGACATACAAAGGTAGGGGTTAGAATGTCTTAACATTTCCAACTTTAGTTTTTGCGTTATTAGTATCTTTCAAATAACATTAGCCTCATCAGTCCAATTTTGACGGTAGTTGGGATGAGAAATCGCCGACCGAGGTGATTAGTATGTCAATAATGAATTATTATATATATTTAGGTGTTAAATTATTCCAGCACCCCAGAACACACAAATTGTGTATAATTTATGAACATGGACACATACAAGGTGATAATACCGAAAAATACCGAAATCAATTTACAGTTACGGACAGACATTTAATCAATTTTTCGGGAATCGTTCGCAAAATAGGATCAGCTGTTCAATTTTTATTCGCGAAAATTTTCCTTTTTAATCTTTCCGCAACTGTACACAGCAACAGTTTTAGACAGCAAAATCATCATACAAACTCTAAAAATATCCAAAATTAAGGTGTTTAGTACTAAATTTTTTTTGGTATTTTCAGGCTATATAAAAATTTATAGTATGGCCGTGTTCACACTGCATCCGATCCGATTCGATACGACTTAACCTTAATTTTATACCAGGGAGTATGTTTTTTGTTGTCTGATTTTTGCCCTTTGCCGAAAGCAACCGGAACATGATTTTCGCCGGAACCGGAATTCCGGTTTGAAAATTTTGTTTGAAATTTTTCACATTTTTGCTTCATCTGTGGTCCATCCAAACCTATATAATATATGCACAATTGTCAAATCCCAATATAATCAAGCAAAAGAAAAGATTACCTTAGCAATTTACCGTGTGAAAAGTAAGTAGGACATATAATTTCAGTAGGAATTTCTCATTTCAACCTACAGGAGTTCGTTAACAAAATAAAGCCAGGTCGATGCTTGTAGCAGCTATTTTACACATTCAGAAGTATGTGAGGCGTGTTAGATTTAAACCGGTCCAATTCGGTAACAGAGTATTGATTAGGTAGAAGTATTTAGTTGTAAGCTTGACTAACATAAATTGCGTAAAGCACCAACCAGTGCGCTTGTAAACTTTGCAAATCAGGCTACATTAAAGTAAAGTAACGGTGTCTGCAACGCAGCCAGAAACTGCGTTTTTGACAATGAACTGTATTTATTTATCACAGTCTGTCTCATTTATAGCATTCTGATTAGAAAGTTATCATCATTATCATATATAACTGACGGGCACTGGTTGCCCAACGCTAGCGTAAATTAGTGTCTCTGACCAATGACCAGAAAATTTTATATACCTTCTATTATTTTTTCTTAGAACCATATAAACCAATAATTTTAAGTTTCCTACAAGATAACATGTAACAAACGAATGTATGTATAGTGAAGGGGCGCGACTGGAGACAAGCGGAAGTGTTTATGCTACGGTCCATCCGTTATAAGCACATTCAGTTTGACGCGATATACGAAGGGTGTATAGCGGAAGGCATTTTTTGTTCTGGGGTCCAAAAACCGACACATTGATCGTTAAATGCACATTGTTAGATTCCTCCATCTCTTTAAGGTTCCGCAAAAGCAATAATACCATCGCAATACATTAAGTTTAATGTAAAAGTTATTTTTAATACATTTTAAATCCACTGTACCTTCAATTCTTCCTTCATCTGTTTTACTCTATATAAGTTTCGAACACCAGGTTCCGATTTAAATGGACGGTTCCTGTTATTCCCTGCTTTATACCTATCATGCGCATATGTATGTATTTATTTTTCGCACTAGTTGATCCGAACAGATTGTGTATACTATGATGAATCGGATCGGATTCAGTTTCAGTGTACACACTCAATATAGAATACACGTGCGATTCAAATCGGTTGCAATGTGAAAATGCGCTAAGTGTTGCTAGCTCACAAAATTATTTCCGACACGATAATAATTATTATCAAAACTGGGCGGCCAGAATGACACCACTTTCAAACAAGCTTTCATTATATTATTATGACTCGTTATAATCATTATTGCAAACTGTAAATTAATTTGAACACCTTTACGTAATTAGATATTGCTAACAATCGCATTTCGAATACATTCCTTCGAGGAAATTGCACTCACAATATAAAAAATACTCTTCTGCTGACAATATTATTGTTCGAAATTACTGTACAAGTACTAGTAGAACTACTTAGTGACAGTATTTGTGTCGAGTTCAGCAAATTATTTGTTGCCATTTGGAGTTGCCGACATCAGCCAAGTAATAGTTTTTCCATTCCAGCAACCGTGATAGCAACCATAAACCAAATTGCAGGAACATCCTGAAAGTAAAGCATCGGTTTACACAAACCCGAGACTTGAATCAATGTATCGAAACTATTACCTGAAATTAAGCGTCTAGGCGATGGAATTAGCGGTACAGCTCAGTGATCCAGTTGCACGCGAATGATTCGCTATTAGAATAGCGTTCAGGTCTGGTCCACAATTAATTTAAGAGAAAGCTCTGGAAATGAATTGGTACTAACTGAAACTTCTTCAAAACAGTAAGTAAATAATAATAAGTGGACATTTCGACTACCCCCACTTTTCAAACCCTATATTCGTACCCTGTTACCCACAACCCCGTGTTCAACTAAATGCATGGTTTATTACAACCCTTAAATTTATGTAT